>JALHAQ010000110.1:0-63763 GCA_023838395.1 Holcopasites calliopsidis
TACTTTGTTACCCTGTGCAGCTGGATTATTATACGTATTCCTTCCAACTCGAGCTGCAACTCAATTTCCATTCTTTCTGTACCAGACCTGTAACAAAAGAAGAACAACTTTAAGAAATCGCGCTACAGTTAACGAAGTAAATACGTATTAGCATTCGCAAGGCCGTTGGCTTGTTAATCGAATGAGGCTTCTGTTGCAATGCACGTATTCTTTAACTTTTGTGGAACCCGAATGCTCGATCAGCAGAGTACAGTAAGACCGAAAGAATTCTTCAAGTAATGCCAAAAAGTAGCGATGAATTGTCGATTAACTTCGTATCGAAGCTAACCTAGGCGTCGCTACCGAAAGAAGAGACGCGTTCGCCCTCGATCGTAGATACAAGCCAGCGACAAGATAATCTCGAATAACTGTTGAATCTACTTCCGAAATGCTAAAGCGAATGCTAATTGAACCCGTATTAGTTAATTAAAACAAGTAAAGGAGCGTACGTTGTGAAAAGCGAAGTCGAAGAATGGATATGTGGCGTCGCGTTGGTACGCACGGCTTGTTGACACGTCTGTACGCTACAACGACCCAAGAGTTAATGACACCGCGCCCCTCTCTTTCGCCATGGCCGCGGCTGTGTTCGTAATACGATTGCGGGAAAAACTTTCCCCCCGCCCCAATCCGATGTTCTCAACTAAATAGTAACTTCTAATAGAAGAATTACAACTCTTTCGTTAACAAAGGAATTCAGTGACGGCCCACCGCGTAAAAATTTTACGGACGGCCGCGGGCAAACCATTAAGATGGTCGTGGACTATACCATTTAGCGACGACACGTAACCATTTAGACAATGCACGTATGTATTCTTTAATTGTCGCAAAACTATTTAATCTATTCCCGCGATGTTAAAACAAATGCTAATTAATCGCGTACTACTCAATGGAAACAAGTAAACGTACGTACACGGCGATAAAGTGAAACCGGAGAATTGGTACATATTAGGTAATGTCCCGTCGGAAGAGTTCATTATCCGTTATTTGTCAAGACACGTTCGCACACTACGACAATGCAATTGGAAATGGTACAGCGATCGCGTTTCGGATTTTAGAAAAGTGCCCTCTCCCCCTCTACGCCTTCTATCGATGTCTAGAATTAATAATTACGACTGCCTTTCAGTAAAGAAATTTAGCGACGGCTGTGGACGAAAGCATTTAGCGACGGCCGTCGGATTGTCGATCGAACGATCTTTCAGTGGAATGCACGTATTCTTTCGTTGTCGCAAAACTATTTAATCTATTCCCGCGATGTTAAAACAATTGCTAATTAATCGCGCACTACTCAATGGAAGCAAGTAAACGTACGTACATGGCGGATAAAGGCAAGCCAAAGAATTGGCACTTAGGTAGCGTCCCGTCGGAAGAGTCCATTACGCGCCATCTGTCAAAACACGTTCGCGCGCAACGACAACCCAATTGCTAATGGCACTGCGATCGCGCTTCCGATTTCGGAACAGTGCCCCCACCCCTCTTCACCAAATATCGATGCCATAGATTAATAATTACGACTGCTCTTTAGTAAAGAAATTCAGCCACAGCCGTGGACGAAATCATTTAGCGACGGCCGTCGGATTGTCGATCGAACGATCTTTCAGTGGAATGCACGTATTCTTTCGTTGTCGCAAAGCTATTTAATCTATTCCCGCGATGTTAAAACAATTGCTACTTAATCGCGCACTACTCAATGGAAACAAGTAAACGTACGTACATGGCGATAAAGTGAAGCCGAAGAATTGGCACTTAGGTAGCGTCCCGTCGGAAGAGTTCATTACGCGCCATTTGTCAAGACACGTTCGCGCGCAACGACAACCCAATTGCTAATGGCACTGCGATCACGCTTCCGACTTCCGAACAGCGCTCCACCCCCCCTCCCTTTACGGTGTCTAACGATGCCTTAGATTAATAATTACGACTGTTTCTAAATAAAGAAATTTAGCGACGGCTGTGGGCGAATGCATTTAGCCACAGCCGTGGACGAAAGCGTTTAGCGACGGCCGTCGGATTTTCGATCGAACGATCTTTCAGTAGAATGCACGTATTCTTTCGTTGTCGCAAAACTATTTAATCTATTCCCGCGATGTTAAAACAATTGCTAATTAATCGCGCACTACTCAATGGAAGCAAGTAAACGTACGTACATGGCGGATAAAGGCAAGCCGAAGAATTGGCACTTAGGTAGCGTCCCGTCGGAAGAGTTCATTACGCGCCATTTGTCAAGACACGTTCGCGCGCAACGACAACCCAATTGTTAATGACACTGCGATCGCGCTTCCGATTACGGAACAGCGCCCCCTCCCCTCTACGCCGTCGATCGATGTCTTAGATTGATAATTACGACTGCTTTTTAGTAAAGAAATTCAGCCACAGCCGTGGACGAAATCATTTAGCGACGGCCGTCGGATTGTCGATCGAACGATCTTACAGTAGAATGCACGTATTCTTTCGTTGTCGCAAAACTATTCAATCTATTCCCGCGATGTTAAAACAATTGCTAATTAATCGCGTACTACTCAATGGAAACAAGTAAACGTACGTACACGGCGATAAAGTGAAACCGGAGAATTGGTACTTGGGTAGCATCCCGTCGGAAGAATCTATTATGCACCATTTGCTAAGCCACGCTTGCACGCTAAGCAGCCCAATTGGAAATAGCACTGAACGCGATTTGGATTTCGGATAAACACCCCCGCCCATTCACGCCTCTATTCATGTTTCGGATTAATAGTTAGGACTGTCTTTTTAGTAAAGAGATTAAGCGACGGACGTGGAAGGAACCATTTAGCGACGGCCGTCGGATATAACGTATTTAAGTCTGTGCTGTTATCGTTATTGTAGTTTTCATTATTCTTTCATCATAATATGTATTTTAAATTAATTTACAAGAGTATAAGCAATAACTTTTAGTTTCTAAAACATTTTCATAACGTATTTAGGTCTGTGCTGTTATCGTTATTGTAATTTTCATTATTCTCTGATTATAAGATGTACTTTAAATTAATTTACAAGAATATAAGCAATAACCTTTAGTTTCTAAAACATTTTCATAACGTATTTAGGTCTGTGCTGCTATCGATATTGTAGTTTTCATTATTCTTTGATTGTAAGATGTATTTCAAATGAATTTACAAGAATATAAGCAATAACTTTTAGATTCTAAGACATATTCATAACGTATTTAAGACTATGCTATTATCCTTATTGTTATTTTCATTATTTTTGATTGTAAGATGTATTTCAAATGAATTCACAAGAATATAGGCAATAACTTTTAGTGTCTAAGACATTTTCATGACGTATTTAGGTCTGTGCTGTTATCGTTATTGTAGTTTTCATTATTCTTTCGTCATAATATGTATTTTAAATTAATTTACCAGAGTATAAGCAATAACTTTTAGTTTCTAAAACATTTTCATAACGTATTTAGGTCTGTGCTGTTATCGTTATTGTAATTTTCATTCTTCTTTGATTATAAGATGTACTTTAAAATAATTTACAAGAATATAAGCAATAACCTTTAGTTTCTAAAACATTTTCATGACGTATTTAGGTCTGTGCTGTTATCGGAATTGTAATTTTCATTATTCTTTGATTATAAGATGTACTTTAAATTAATTTACAAGAATATAAGCAATAACCTTTAGTTTCTAAAACATTGTATAACGTATTTAGGCCTGTGCTGTTATCGTTATTGTAGTTTTCATTATTCTTTCATCATAATATGTATTTTAAATTAATTTACCAGAGTATAAGCAATAACTTTTAGTTTCTAAAACATTTTCATAACGTATTTATGTCTGTGCTGTTATCGGAATTGTAGTTTTCATTATTCTTTGATTATATGTATTGTAAATTAATTTAACAGAATATACGCAATAACTTTTAGTTCCTAAAACACTTTCATAACGTATTTAGGTCTGTGCTATTATCATAATTGTCATTTTCATTATTCTTTGATTATAAGATGTATTGTAAATTAGTTTACAAGAATATAAGCAATAACCTTTAGTTTCTAAAACATTTTCATGACGTATTTAGGTCTGTGCTGTTATCGGAATTGTAGTTTTCATTATTCTTTGATTATATGTATTGTAAATTAATTTAAAAGAATATACGCAATAACTTTTAGTTCCTAAAACACTTTCATAACGTATTTAGGTCTGTGCTGTTATCGGTATTGTAGTTTTCATTATTCTTTGATTGTAAGATGTACTTTAAATTAATTTACAAGAATATAAGCAATAACCTTTAGTTTCTAAAACATTTTCATAATGTATTTATGTCTGTGCTGTTATCGGAATTGTAGTTTTCATCATTCTTTAATTATATGTATTGTAAATTAATTTAAAAGAATATACGCAATAACTTTTAGTTCTTAAAACACTTTCATAATGTATTTAGGTCTGTGCTATTATCATAATTGTCATTTTCATTATTCTTGGATTATAAGATGTATTGTAAATTAATTTACAAGAGTATAAGCAATAACTTTTAGTTTCTAAGACATTTTCATGACGTATTTAGGTCTGTGCTGTTATCGGAATTGTAGTTTTCATTATTCTTTGATTATATGTATTGTAAATTAATTTAAAAGAATATACGCAATAACTTTTAGTTCCTAAAACACTTTCATAACGTTTTAGGTCTGTGGTATTATCATAATTGTCATTTTCATTATTCTTTGATTATAAGATGTATTGTAAATTAGTTTACAAGAATATAAGCAATAACCTTTAGTTCCTAAAACATTTTCATGACGTATTTATGTCTGTGCTGTTATCGGAATTGTAGTTTTCATCATTCTTTGATTATATGTATTGTAAATTAATTTAAAAGAATATACGCAATAACTTTTAGTTCTTAAAACACTTTCATAATGTATTTAGGTCTGTGCTGTTATCGTTATTGCAATTTTCATTATTCTTTGATTATAAGATGTATTGTAAATTAATTTACAAGAGCATAAGCAATAACTTTTAGTTTCTAAGACATTTTCATAACGTATTTAGGTCTGTGCTGTTATCAGAATTGTAGTTTTCATTATTCTTTGATTATATGTATTATAAATTAATTTTTCAGAATATAAGCAATAACTTTCAGTTTCTAACACATTTTCATAACGTATTTAGGTCTGTACTATTATCATAATTGTCATTTTCATTATTCTTTGATTGTAAGATGTATTTCAAATTAATTTACAAGAATATAAGCAATAACCTTTAGTTTCTAAAACATTTTCATGACGTATTTAGGTCTCTGCTGTTATCGTTATTGTAATTTTCATTATTCTTTGATTGTAAGATGTATTTCAAATGAATTTACAAGAATATAAGCAATAATTTTTAGTTTCTAAAACATTGTATAACGTATTTAGGTCTGTGCTGTTATCAGAATTGTAGTTTTCATTATTCTTTGATTATATGTATTATAAATTAATTTTTCAGAATATAAGCAATAACTTTCAGTTTCTAACACATTTTCATAACGTATTTAGGTCTGTACTATTATCATAATTGTCATTTTCATTATTCTTTGATTGTAAGATGTATTTCAAATTAATTTACAAGAATATAAGCAATAACCTTTAGTTTCTAAAACATTTTCATGACGCATTTAGGTCTGTGCTGTTATCGGAATTGTAGTTTTCATCATTCTTTGATTATATGTATTGTAAATTAATTTAAAACAATATACGCAATAACTTTTAGTTCCTAAAACACTTTCATAACTAATTTCGATCTGTACTGTTATCGGAATTGTAGTTTTCATTATTCTTTGATGATGAGATGTATTGTAAATTAATTTACAAGAATATAAGCAATAACTTTTAGTTTCTAAAACAGTTTCATAACGTATTTAAGTCTGTACTGTTATCACAATTGTAATTTTCATTATTCTTTGATTATAAGATGTATTGTAAATTAATTTACAAGAATATAAGCAATAACTTTTAGTTTCTAAGCATTTTCATAAGGTATTTAAGTCTGTGCTGTTATCGTTATTGTAATTTTCATTATTCTTTGATTCTATGTATTGTAAATTAATTCTGCAGAATACAAGCAATAACTTTTAGTTCCTAAAACACTTTCATAACTAATTTATGTCTGTACTGTTATCGGTATTGTAGTTTTCATTATTCTTTGATTATACGTATTGTAAATTAATTTAAAAGAATATACGCAATAACTTTTAGTTCCTAAAACACTTTCATAACGTATTTAGGACTGTGCTGTTGTCGGTATTGTAGTTTTCATTATTCTTTGATGATAAGATGTATTGTAAATTAATTGACAAGAATATAAGCAATAACTTTTAGTTTCTAAGCATTTTCATAAGGTATTTAAGTCTGTGCTGTTATCGTTATTGTAATTTTCATTATTCTTTGATTATATGTATTGTAAATTAATTCTGCAGAATATAAGCAATAACTTTTAGTTCCTAAAACACTTTCATAACTAATTTAAGTCTGTGCTGTTATCGTTATTGTAATTTTCATTATTCTTTGATTCTATGTATTGTAAATTAATTCTGCAGAATATAAGCAATAACTTTTAGTTCCTAAAACACTTTCATAACTAATTTAAGTCTGTACTGTTATCGTTATTGTAATTTTCATTATTCTTTGATTATATGTATTGTAAATTAATTCTGCAGAATATAAGCAATAACTTTTAGTTCCTAAAACACTTTCATAACTAATTTAAATCTGTACTGTTATAGGTATTGTAGTTTTCATTATTCTTTGATTATACGTCTTGTAAATTAATTTATAAGAATATACGCAATAACCTTGAGTTTCTAAGACAGTTTCATAACGTATTTAGGTCTGTGCTGTTATCGGAATTGTAGTTTTCATTATTCATTGATTATACGTATTGTTAATTAATTTAACAGAATATACGCAATGACTTTTAGTTCTTAAATCACTTTCATAACGTATTTAGGTCTGTGCTGTTATCGTTATTGCAATTTTCATTATTCTATGATTATAAGATGTATTGTAAATTAATTTACAAGAATATAAGCAATAACTTTTAGTTCCTAATACACTTTCATAACGTATTTAAGTCTGTACTGTTATCACAATTGTAATTTTCATTATTCTTTGATTATATGTATTGTAAATTAATTCTGCAGAATATAAGCAATTACTTTTAGTTCCTAAAACACTTTCATAACTAATTTAAGTCTGTGCTGTTATCGTTATTGTAATTTTCATTATTCTTTGATTCTATGTATTGTAAATTAATTCTGCAGAATACAAGCAATAACTTTTAGTTCCTAAAACACTTTCATAACTAATTTAAGTCTGTACTGTTATCGTTATTGTAATTTTCATTATTCTTTGATTATATGTATTGTAAATTAATTCTGCAGAATATAAGCACTCACTTTTAGTTTCTAAGACATTTTCACAACGTATTTATGTCTGTGCTGTTATCGTTATTGTAATTTTCATTATTCTTTGATTCTATGTATTGTAAATTAATTCTGCAGAATATAAGCAATAACTTTTAGTTCCTAAAACACTTTCATAACTAATTTATGTCTGTACTGTTATCGGTATTGTAGTTTTCATTATTCTTTGATTATACGTATTGTAAATTAATTTAAAAGAATATACGCAATAACCTTTAGTTCCTAAAACACTTTCATAACTAATTTAGGTCTGTGCTGTTATCACAATTGTAATTTTCATTATTCTTTGATTATAAGACGTATTGTAAATTAATTTACAAGAATATAAGCAATAACTTTTAGTTTCTAAGCATTTTCATAAGGTATTTAAGTCTGTGCTGTTATCGTTATTGCAATTTTCATTATTCTATGATTATAAGATGTATTGTAAATTAATTTACAAGAATATAAGCAATAACTTTTAGTTCCTAAAACACTTTCATAACTAATTTAAGTCTGTACTGTTATCGGTATTGTAGTTTTCATTATTCTTTGATTATACGTATTGTAAATTAATTTAAAAGAATATACGCAATAACCTTTAGTTCCTAAAACACTTTCATAACGTATTTAGGACTGTGCTGTTGTCGGTATTGTAGTTTTCATTATTCTTTGATGATAAGATGTATTGTAAATTAATTGACAAGAATATAAGCAATAACTTTTAGTTTCTAAGCATTTTCATAAGGTATTTAAGTCTGTGGTGTTATCGTTATTGTAATTTTCATTATTCTTTGATTATATGTATTGTAAATTAATTGAAAAGAATATACGCAATAACTTTTAGTTCCTAAAACACTTTCATAACTAATTTAGGTCTGTACTTTTATCGGAATTGTAGTTTTCATTATTCTTTGATTATACGTCTTGTAAATTAATTTATAAGGATATACGCAATAACCTTGAGTTTCTAAGACAGTTTCATAACGTATTTAGGTCTGTGCTGTTATCGGAATTGTAGTTTTCATTATTCATTGATTATAAGTATTGTAAATTAATTTAACAGTATATACGCAATGACTTTTAGTTCTTAAATCACTTTCATAACGTATTTAGGTCTGTGCTGTTATCGTTATTGCAATTTTCATTATTCTATGATTATAAGATGTATTGTAAATTAATTGACAAGAATATAAGCAATAACTTTTAGTTTCTAAAATAGTTTCATAACGTATTTAAGTCTGTACTGTTATCACAATTGTAATTTTCATTATTCTTTGATTATATGTATTGTAAATTAATTCTGCAGAATATAAGCAATAACTTTTAGTTCCTAAAACACTTTCATAACTAATTTAGGTCTGTGCTGTTATCACAATTGTAATTTTCATTATTCTTTGATTATAAGACGTATTGTAAATTAATTTACAAGAATATAAGCAATAACTTTTAGTTTCTAAGCATTTTCATAAGGTATTTAAGTCTGTGCTGTTATCGTTATTGTAATTTTCAATATTCTTTGATTATAATATGTATTTTAAATTAATTTTGCAGAATATAAGCAATAACTTTTAGTTCCTAAAACACTTTCATAACTAATTTAAGTCTGTACTGTTATCGGTATTGTAGTTCTCATTATTCTTTGATTATACGTATTGTAAATTAATTTATAAGAATATACGCAATAACCTTGAGTTTCTAAGACAGTTTCATAACGTATTTAGGTCTGTGCTGTTATCGGAATTGTAGTTTTCATTATTCTTTTATTATATGTATTGTAAATTAATTCTGCAGAATATAAGCAATAACTTTTACTTCCTAAAACACTTTCATAACTAATTTAGGTCTGTACTGTTATCGGAATTGTAGTTTTCATTATTCTTTGATGAGAAGATGTATTGTAAATTAATTTTTCAGAATATAGGTAATAGCTTTTAGTTTCTAAGACATTTTCACAACGTATTTATGTCTGTGCTGTTATCGTTATTGCAATTTTCATTATTCTTTGATTATATGTATTGTAAATTAATTCTGCAGAATACAACCACTCACTTTTAGTTTCTAAGACATTTTCTTAACGTATTTAGGTCTGTGCTATTATCAGAATTGTAATTTTCATTATTCTTTGATTCTATGTATTGTAAATTAATTCTGCAGAATACAAGCAATAACTTTTAGTTCCTAAAACACTTTCATAACTAATTTATGTCTGTACTGTTATAGGTATTGTAGTTTTCATTATTCTTTGATTATACGTATTGTAAATTAATTTAAAAGAATATACGCAATAACTTTTAGTTCCTAAAACACTTTCCTAACGTATTTAGTTCTGTGCTGTTGTCGGTATTGTAGTTTTCATTATTCTTTGATGATAAGATGTACTGTAAATTAATTGACAAGAATATAAGCAATAACTTTTAGTTTCTAAGCATTTCCATAAGGTATTTAAGTCTGTGTTGTTATCGTTATTGTAATTCTCATTATTCTTTGATTATATTTATTGTAAATTAATTTAAAAGAATATACGCAATAACTTTTAGTTCCTAAAACACTTTCATAACTAATTTAGGTCTGTACTGTTATCGGAATTGTAGTTTTCATTATTCTTTGATTATACGTATTGTAAATTAATTTATAAGAATATACGCAATAACCTTGAGTTTCTAAGACAGTTTCATAACGTATTTAGGTCTGTGCTGTTATCGGAATTGTAGTTTTCATTATTCATTGATTATACGTATTGTAAATTAATTTAAAATAATATACGCAATAACTTTTAGTTTCTAAAACACTTTCACAACGTATTTAGGTCTGTGCTGTTATCGGAATTGTAGTTTTCATTATTCTTTGATGATAAGATGTATTGTAAATTAATTTACAAGAATATAAGCAATAACTTTTAGTTTCTAAGCATTTTCATAAGGTATTTAAGTCTGTGCTGTTATCGTTGTTGTAATTTTCATTATTCTTTGATTCTATGTATTGTAAATTAATTCTGCAGAATACAAGCAATAACTTTTAGTTCCTAAAACACTTTCATAACTAATTTATGTCTGTACTGTTATCGGTATTGTAGTTTTCATTATTCTTTGATTATACGTATTGTAAATTAATTTAAAAGAATATACGCAATAACTTTTAGTTCCTAAAACACTTTCATAACTAATTTAAGTCTGTACTGTTAACCGAGTTGTAGTTTTCATTATTCTTTGATTATATGTATTGCAAATTAATTTAACAGAATATACGCAATGACTTTTAGTTCTTAAATCACTTTCATAACGTATTTAGGTCTGTGCTGTTATCGTTATTGCAATTTTCATTATTCTATGATTATAAGATGTACTGTAAATTAATTGACAAGAATATAAGCAATAACTTTTAGTTTCTAAGCATTTTCATAAGGTATTTAAGTCTGTAGTGTTATCGTTATTGTAATTTTCATTATTCTTTGATTATATGTATTGTAAATTAATTTAAAAGAATATACGCAATAACTTTTAGTTCCTAAAACACTTTCATAACTAATTTAGGTCTGTACTTTTATCGGAATTGTAGTTTTCATTATTCTTTGATGATAAGATGTATTGTAAATTAATTTACAAGAATATAAGCAATAACTTTTAGTTCCTAAAACACTTTCATAACGTATTTAAGTCTGTGCTGTTATCGTTATTGTAATTTTCATTATTCTTTGATTCTATGTATTGTAAATTAATTCTGCAGAATACAAGCAATAACTTTTAGTTCCTAAAACACTTTCATAACTAATTTATGTCTGTACTGTTATCGGTATTGTAGTTTTCATTATTCATTGATTATACGTATTGTAAATTAATTTAAAAGAATATACGCAATAACTTTTAGTTTCTAAAACACTTTCACAACGTATTTAGGTCCGTACTTTTATCGGAATTGTAGTTTTCATTATTCTTTGATTATACGTATTGTAAATTAATTTAAAAGAATATAAGCAATAACTTTTAGTTCCTAAAACACTTTCATAACTAATTTAGGTCTGTACTTTTATCGGAATTGTAGTTTTCATTATTCTTTGATTATAAATATTGTAAATTAATTCTGCAGAATATAAGCAATAACTTTTAGTTCCTAAAACACTTTCATAACGTATTTAGGTCTGTGCTATTATCATAATTGTCATTTCATTATTCTTTGATTATAAGATGTACTTTAAATTAATTTACAAGAATATAAGCAATAACCTTTAGTTTCTAAAACATTTTCATGACGTATTTAGGTCTGTGCTGTTATCGGAATTGTAATTTTCATTATTCTTTGATTATAAGATGTACTTTAAATTAATTTACAAGAATATAGGCAATAACCTTTAGTTTCTAAAACATTTTCTTAACGTATTTAGGTCTGTGCTATTATCACAATTGTAATTTTCATTATTCTTTGATTATATGTATTGTAAATTAATTTTTCAGAATATAGGTAATAGCTTTTAGTTTCTAAGACATTTTCACAACGTATTTATGTCTGTGCTGTTATCGTTATTGTAATTTTCATTATTCTTTGATTATATGTATTGTAAATTAATTTAAAAGAATATACGCAATAACTTTTAGTTTCTAAGACAGTTTCATAACGTATTTAGGTCTGTGCTGTTATCGGAATTGTAGTTTTCATTATTCTTTGATTATATGTATTGTAAATTAATTCTGCAGAATATAAGCAATAACTTTTACTTCCTAAAACACTTTCATAACTAATTTAGGTCTGTACTGTTATCGGAATTGTAGTTTTCATTATTCTTTGATGAGAAGATGTATTGTAAATTAATTTACAAGAATATAAGCAATAACTTTTAGTTTCTAAAACACTTTCACAACGTATTTAGGTCTGTGCTGTTATCGGAATTGTAGTTTTCATTATTCTTTGATTATAAGATGTATTGTAAATTAATTTACAAGAATATAAGCAATAACTTTTAGTTTCTAAGCATTTTCATAAGGTATTTAAGTCTGTGCTGTTATCGTTATTGTAATTTTCATTATTCTTTGATTCTATGTATTGTAAATTAATTCTGCAGAATATAAGCACTCACTTTTAGTTTCTAAGACATTTTCACAACGTATTTATGTCTGTGCTGTTATCGTTATTGTAATTTTCATTATTCTTTGATTCTATGTATTGTAAATTAATTCTGCAGAATATAAGCAATAACTTTTAGTTCCTAAAACACTTTCATAACTAATTTATGTCTGTACTGTTATCGGTATTGTAGTTTTCATTATTCTTTGATTATACGTATTGTAAATTAATTTATAAGAATATACGCAATAACCTTGAGTTTCTAAGACAGTTTCATAACGTATTTAGGTCTGTGCTGTTATCGTTATTGCAATTTTCATTATTCTTTGATTATATGTATTGTAAATTAATTCTGCAGAATATAAGCAATAACTTTTAGTTCCTAAAACACTTTCAGAACTAATTTAAGTCTGTACTGTTAACCGAGTTGTAGTTTTCATTATTCTTTGATTATATGTATTGTAAATTAATTCTGCAGAATATAAGCAATAACTTTTAGTTCCTAAAACACTTTCATAACGTATTTAGGACTGTGCTGTTGTCGGTATTGTAGTTTTCATTATTCTTTGATGATAATATGTATTGTAAATTAATTGGCAAGAATATAAGCAATAACTTTTAGTTTCTAAGCATTTTCATAAGGTATTTAAGTCTGTGGTGTTATCGTTATTGTAATTTTCATTATTCTTTGATTATATGTATTGTAAATTAATTTAAAACAATATACGCAATAACTTTTAGTTCCTAAAACACTTTCATAACGTATTTAGGACTGTGCTGTTGTCGGTATTGTAGTTTTCATTATTCTTTGATGATAATATGTATTGTAAATTAATTGGCAAGAATATAAGCAATAACTTTTAGTTTCTAAGCATTTTCATAAGGTATTTAAGTCTGTGGTGTTATCGTTATTGTAATTTTCATTATTCTTTGATTATACGTATTGTAAATTAATTTAAAAGAATATACGCAATAACTTTTAGTTTCTAAAACAGTTTCATAACGTATTTAAGTCTGTACTGTTATCACAATTGTAATTTTCATTATTCTTTGATTATAAGATGTATTGTAAATTAATTTACAAGAATATAAGCAATAACTTTTAGTTTCTAAGCATTTTCATAAGGTATTTAAGTCTGTGCTGTTATCGTTATTGTAATTTTCATTATTCTTTGATTCTATGTATTGTAAATTAATTCTGCAGAATACAAGCAATAACTTTTAGTTCCTAAAACACTTTCATAACTAATTTAAGTCTGTACTGTTATCGGTATTGTAGTTTTCATTATTCTTTGATTATACGTATTGTAAATTAATTTAAAAGAATATACGCAATAACTTTTAGTTCCTAAAACACTTTCATAACGTATTTAGGACTGTGCTGTTGTCGGTATTGTAGTTTTCATTATTCTTTGATGATAAGATGTATTGTAAATTAATTTACAAGAATATAAGCAATAACTTTTAGTTTCTAAGCATTTTCATAAGGTATTTAAGTCTGTGCTGTTATCGTTATTGTAATTTTCATTATTCTTTGATTCTATGTATTGTAAATTAATTCTGCAGAATATAAGCACTCACTTTTAGTTTCTAAGACATTTTCTTAACGTATTTAGGTCTGTGCTATTATCACAATTGAAATTTTCATTATTCTTTGATTATAAGATGTATTGTAAATTAATTTACAAGAATATAAGCAATAACTTTTAGTTTCTAAGCATTTTCATAAGGTATTTCAGTCTGTGCTGTTATCGTTATTGTAATTTTCATTATTCTTTGATTCTATGTATTGTAAATTAATTCTGCAGAATACAAGCAATAACTTTTAGTTCCTAAAACACTTTCATAACTAATTTATGTCTGTACTGTTATCGGTATTGTAGTTTTCATTATTCATTGATTATACGTATTGTAAATTAATTTAAAAGAATATACGCAATAACTTTTAGTTTCTAAAACACTTTCACAACGTATTTAGGTCTGTGCTGTTATCGGAATTGTAGTTTTCATTATTCTTTGATGATAAGATGTATTGTAAATTAATTTACAAGAATGTAAGCAATAACTTTTAGTTCCTAAAACACTTTCATAACTAATTTAGGTCCGTACTTTTATCGGAATTGTAGTTTTCATTATTCTTTGATTATACGTATTGTAAATTAATTTAAAAGAATATACGCAATAACTTTTAGTTCCTAAAACACTTTCATAACTAATTTAGGTCTGTACTTTTATCGGAATTGTAGTTTTCATTATTCTTTGATGATAAGATGTATTGTAAATTAATTTACAAGAATATAAGCAATAACTTTTAGTTCCTAAAACACTTTCATAACTAATTTAGGTCTGTACTTTTATCGGAATTGTAGTTTTCATTATTCTTTGATTATACGTATTGTAAATTAATTCTGCAGAATATAAGCAATAACTTTTAGTTCCTAAAACACTTTCATAACGTATTTAAGTCTGTGCTGTTATCGGAATTGTAGTTTTCATTATTCTTTGATTATATGTATTGTAAATTAATTTTTCAGAATATAGGTAATAGCTTTTAGTTTCTAAGACATTTTCACAACGTATTTATGTCTGTGCTGTTATCGTTATTGCAATTTTCATTCTTCTTTGATTCTATGTATTGTAAATTAATTCTGCAGAATATAAGCAATAACTTTTACTTCCTAAAACACTTTCATAACTAATTTAGGTCTGTACTGTTATCGGAATTGTAGTTTTCATTATTCTTTGATGAGAAGATGTATTGTAAATTAATTTACAAGAATATAAGCAATAACTTTTAGTTTCTAAAACACTTTCACAACGTATTTAGGTCTGTGCTGTTATCGGAATTGTAGTTTTCATTATTCTTTGATTATAAGATGTATTGTAAATTAATTTACAAGAATATAAGCAATAACTTTTAGTTTCTAAGCATTTTCATAAGGTATTTAAGTCTGTGCTGTTATCGTTATTGTAATTTTCATTATTCTTTGATTCTATGTATTGTAAATTAATTCTGCAGAATATAAGCACTCACTTTTAGTTTCTAAGACATTTTCTTAACGTATTTAGGTCTGTGCTATTATCACAATTGAAATTTTCATTATTCTTTGATTATAAGATGTATTGTAAATTAATTTACAAGAATATAAGCAATAACTTTTAGTTTCTAAGCATTTTCATAAGGTATTTAAGTCTGTGCTGTTATCGTTATTGTAATTTTCATTATTCTTTGATTATATGTATTGTAAATTAATTCTGCAGAATATAAGCACTCACTTTTAGTTTCTAAGACATTTTCTTAACGTATTTAGGTCTGTGCTGTTATCGTTATTGTAATTTTCATTATTCTTTGATTATACGTATTGTAAATTAATTTATAAGAATATACGCAATAACCTTGAGTTTCTAAGACAGTTTCATAACGTATTTAGGTCTGTGCTGTTATCGTTATTGCAATTTTCATTATTCTTTGATTATATGTATTGTAAATTAATTCTGCAGAATATAAGCAATAACTTTTAGTTCCTAAAACACTTTCAGAACTAATTTAAGTCTGTACTGTTAACCGAGTTGTAGTTTTCATTATTCTTTGATTATATGTATTGTAAATTAATTCTGCAGAATATAAGCAATAACTTTTAGTTCCTAAAACACTTTCATAACGTATTTAGGACTGTGCTGTTGTCGGTATTGTAGTTTTCATTATTCTTTGATGATAATATGTATTGTAAATTAATTGGCAAGAATATAAGCAATAACTTTTAGTTTCTAAGCATTTTCATAAGGTATTTAAGTCTGTGGTGTTATCGTTATTGTAATTTTCATTATTCTTTGATTATATGTATTGTAAATTAATTTAAAACAATATACGCAATAACTTTTAGTTCCTAAAACACTTTCATAACTAATTTCGGTCTGTACTGTTATCGGAATTGTAGTTTTCATTATTCTTTGATGATGAGATGTATTGTAAATTAATTTACAAGAATATAAGCAATAACTTTTAGTTTCTAAGCATTTTCATAAGGTATTTAAGTCTGTGCTGTTATCGTTATTGTAATTTTCATTATTCTTTGATTCTATGTATTGTAAATTAATTCTGCAGAATACAAGCAATAACTTTTAGTTCCTAAAACACTTTCATAACTAATTTATGTCTGTACTGTTATCGTTATTGTAATTTTCATTATTCTTTCATCATAATATGTATTTTAAATTAATTTACAAGAGTATAAGCAATAACTTTTAGTTTCTAAAACATTTTCATAACGTATTTAGGTCTGTGCTCTTATCGGTATTGTAATTTTCATTATTCTTTGATTGTAAGATGTATTTCAAATGAATTTACAAGAATATAAGCAATAATTTTTAGTTTCTAAGACAGTTTCATAACGCATTTAGGTCTGTGCTATTATCATAATTGTAATTTTCATTATTCTTTGATTATAAGATGTACTTTAAATTAATTTACAAGAATATAAGCAATAACCTTTAGTTTCTAAAACATTTTCATGACGTATTTAGGTCTGTGCTGTTATCGGAATTGTAATTTTCATTATTCTCTGATTATAAGATGTACTTTAAATTAATTTACAAGAATATAAGCAATAACCTTTAGTTTCTAAAACATTGTGTAACGTATTTAGGCCTGTGCTGTTATCTTTATTGTAGTTTTCATTATTCTTTCATCATAATATGTAACTTAAATTAATTTACCAGAGTATAAGCAATAACTTTTAGTTTCTAAAACATTTTCATAACGTATTTATGTCTGTGCTGTTATCGGAATTGTAGTTTTCATTATTCTTTGATTGTATGTATTGTAAATTAATTTAACAGAATATACGCAATAACTTTTAGTTCCTAAAACACTTTCATAACGTATTTATGTCTGTGCTGTTATCGGAATTGTAGTTTTCATCATTCTTTGATTATATGTATTGTAAATTAATTTACAAGAATATAAGCAATAACCTTTAGTTTCTAAAACATTTTCATGACGTATTTAGGTCTGTGCTGTTATCGGTATTGTAGTTTTCATTATTCTTTGATTATAAGATGTATTTTAAATTAATTTACAAGAATATAGACAATAACTCTTAGTTTCTAAAACATTTTCATAACGTATTTAAGTCTGTGCTATTATCATAATTGTAATTTTCATTATTCTTTGATTATAAGATGTATTGTAAATTAATTTACAAGAATATAAGCAATAACTTTTAGATTCTAAAACACTTTGATAACGTATTTAGGTCTGTGCTGTTATCGGTATTGTAGTTTTCATTATTCTTTGATTATAAGATGTATTTCAAATTAATTTGCAAGAATACAAGCAATAACTTTTAGATTCTAAAACATTTTCATAACGTATTTAAGTCTGTGCTATTATCGTTATTGTAATTTTCATTATTCTTTGATTATAAGGTGTACTTTAAATTAATTTACAAGAATATAAGCAATAACTTTTAGTTTCTAAAACATTTTCATAACGTATTTAGGTCTGTACTATTATCATAATTGTCATTTTCATTATTCTTTGATTGTAAGATGTATTTTAAATTAGTTTACAAGAATATAAGCAATAACCTTTAGTTCTTAAAACACTTTCATAATGTATTTAGGTCTGTGCTATTATCATAATTGTCATTTTCATTATTCTTTGATTATAAGATGTATTGTAAATTAATTTAAAAGAATATAAGCAATAACCTTTAGTTTCTAAAACATTTTCATGACGTATTTAGGTCTGTGCTGTTATCGGAATTGTAGTTTTCATCATTCTTTGATTATATGTATTGTAAATTAATTTAAAAGAATATACGCAATAACTTTTAGTTCTTAAAACACTTTCATAATGTATTTAGGTCTGTGCTATTATCATAATTGTCATTTTCATTATTCTTTGATTATAAGATGTATTGTAAATTAATTTACAAGAGTATAAGCAATAACTTTTAGATTCTAAGACATATTCATAATGTATTGAAGTGTATGCTATTATCCTTATTGTAATTTTCGTTATTCTTTGATTATAAGATGTACTTTAAATTAATTTGCAAGAATACAAGCAATAACTTTTAGATTCTAAAACATTTTCATAACGTATTTAAGTCTGTGCTATTATCGTTATTGTAATTTTCATTATTCTTTGATTATAAGATGTATTGTAAATTAATTTACAAGAGTATAAGCAATAACTTTTAGTTTCTAAAACATTTTCATAACGTATTTAGGTCTGTGCTGTTATCGGTATTGTAGTTTTCATTATTCTTTGATTATAAGATGTATTGTAAATTAATTGAAAAGAAGATACGCAATAACTCTTAGTTTCTAAAACATTTTCATAACGTATTTATGTCTGTGCTGTTATCGCAATTGTAGTTTTCATCATTCTTTGATTATATGTATTGTAAATTAATTTAAAAGAATATACGCTACAACTTTTAGTTCTTAAAACACTTTCATAATGTATTTAGGTCTGTGCTATTATCATAATTGTCATTTTCATTATTCTTTGATTATAAGATGTATTGTAAATTAGTTTACAAGAATATAAGCAATAACCTTTAGTTTCTAAAACATTTTCATGACGTATTTAGGTCTGTGCTATTATCATAATTGTCATTTTCATTATTCTTTGATTATAAGATGTATTGTAAATTAATTTACAAGAGTATAAGCAATAACTTTTAGATTCTAAGACATATTCATAATGTATTGAAGTGTATGCTATTATCCTTATTGTAATTTTCGTTATTCTTTGATTATAAGATGTACTTTAAATTAATTTACAAGAATATAAGCAATAACCTTTAGTTTCTAAAACATTTTCATGACGTATTTAGGTCTGTGCTGTTATCGGAATTGTAGTTTTCATTATTCTTTGATTATATGTATTGTAAATTAATTTACAAGAATATAAGCAATGACTCTTAGTTTCTAAAACACTTTCATAACGTATTTAAGTCTGTGCTATTATCATAATTGTCATTTTCATTATTCTTTGATTATAAGATGTATTGCAAATTAGTTTACAAGAATATAAGCAATAACCTTTAGTTTCTAAAACATTTTCATGACGTATTTAGGTCTGTGCTGTTATCGGTATTGTAGTTTTCATTATTCTTTGATTGTAAGATGTATTTCAAATGAATTTACAAGAATATAAGCAATAACTTTTAGATTCTAAGACATATTCATAATGTATTTAAGTGTATGCTATTATCCTTATTGTAATTTTCGTTATTCTTTGATTATAAGATGTACTTTAAATTAATTTACAAGAATATAAGCAATAACCTTTAGTTTCTAAAACATTTTCATGACGTATTTAGGTCTGTGCTGTTATCGGAATTGTAGTTTTCATTATTCTTTGATTATATGTATTGTAAATTAATTTACAAGAATATAAGCAATGACTCTTAGTTTCTAAAACACTTTCATAACGTATTTAAGTCTGTGCTATTATCATAATTGTCATTTTCATTATTCTTTGATTATAAGATGTATTGCAAATTAGTTTACAAGAATATAAGCAATAACCTTTAGTTTCTAAAACATTTTCATGACGTATTTAGGTCTGTGCTGTTATCGGTATTGTAGTTTTCATTATTCTTTGATTGTAAGATGTATTTCAAATGAATTTACAAGAATATAAGCAATAACTTTTAGATTCTAAGACATATTCATAATGTATTTAAGTGTATGCTATTATCCTTATTGTAATTTTCGTTATTCTTTGATTATAAGATGTACTTTAAATTAATTTACAAGAATATAAGCAATAACCTTTAGTTTCTAAAACATTTTCATGACGTATTTAGGTCTGTGCTGTTATCGGTATTGTAGTTTTCATTATTCTTTGATTATAAGATGTATTGTAAATTAATTTACAAGAATATAAGCAATAACTTTTAGTTTCTAAAACATTTTTATAACGTATTTAGGTCTGTGCTATTATCGTTATTGTAATTTTCATTATTCTTTGATTATAAGATGTATATGCCTATCTTCTACAAACAAAATCGCCGGCCCTGTCTAAGAGTATCAAGATAATTATTGCGCCATTATTGCGTTTTTGATTATTTATTAACTGTCTTAAGAAAAATGACTGAATTTTATCATTAGTTGTACACTATATGTATTGTTTTACTATCCTTTTCTATCAAGTCCCAATTTCTTATGGAAAACGGTTATTTTATAATTGTGACAGTAATTTTGAAACTAACTTTCATTATATTCTAATATTTCTCAACAGTGTTATGTACTAGTTATTCTTACTTTTTCTTACACCCATAAAGTATCCCAATAACGTGTAATACGAAAATGAGGCAACAACGGGGTAATACAGCGGGGTAAAATGTCAGCGATTTGCATTTATCTATTAAGCGACCTACAGATTCCTTAACAAAATAGACCCCGAACGCGGTCATATTTGAACAGACTTTAACTACTAAAAATTTATTGTTATACTAGTTAACGACTTGTAACACTGGTCGTACTGCTACAAAATTCCATTGAAAACTAAAAACCGATCCGATTCATTCATCACATGTCGGATACATGTAATGCGCAGCCAATCAGCTCAATTATTCGCTATATAATAATTAAGCTCATCTTGTCCACTTTATCAAATAGCAGAAAGAGTCGAATAATAATTATAGAGCGAATAATTGATTGCCCGGGTCTCACCACGTGGAGGTTGCTGCGATGGAGACCCACCCTACCCACGTTTAATCCACTTCCCACCCTTCGTTTTTGTTTTTAAACCAAACTATACTATAATTTACAACAAAGAAACCCTGCTCCTTTTGCTGTAAGTTTCCACAGCGTTCGTTAATTAAACGCCCTGCAATTCAAACAGCAAGATGGAGGCGCCTTAGAAAATTCTCAAATCAAAGCAAAATTGAAAGATTGCAAGACGGATACAGGAATCAAAACCCCTTAACTTAAAAATTAACTTAACTTTACGCGGGGGGCACAATCGCACTACAGTACGCATGCACCATTATTCTAACAGACAATGGGTGTAAAAAGTATTCATACATTCTTCAAAACGAAATATGTTTTTCATAATCAATCGGAACGACTTGAGTTTGTACAAGGAGATAGAAGGACTACTCTACTATACTAAACGTTTCGAACTTTCTACACCCACTGCAATTGCATAAAAAAAAGAAGCAAACGACGATGCCTGGCTGTACCTTAAAGCACAAGTGTCCCGTAGCGTAAATCTAATTAATAGTTAAACGAACATGCGCTTAATTACTATATGCTTAACTAATCTTAACACCAACGTGCCTACTTGGGCACTGCAGTGCCGAACACTACTTATAACTTACAAACTAATATCTTAGACATAAAAATACGTGTCCTACTTAATTAAAACTTAAAAGCTACGCATCCTTATCTTAAAGTTAACTTATAGCTATTAATAACGTCCCCCCTAATTAGAAATCTAACTTAATATTAAAAGCGTCCTACCGAAGCTACTCGATTTAAGGCTTAGATCTAAAGATCCTGCCTATATAAAAATCTAACAGATACTTTCCCATACACATACGTATACATCATTACACTTCTGATCGTTCAGCGCTGTCTCATCGTTTCTTGAAACAGACTGAAACTCACGCGAAAAAAGAATTGTTAAATCCTACCTATGTACAATATCTAAAAATGTTAAAAGTCCTGCCTAGCTAAAGATCTAATGGTTTCGTTTCGTGTAAAGCCTGCCTATGTAACAATCGATTGTTTTCGTTCAAATAAATCCTACCTACATAATGCGCTAAACATTTGTTCCATTTATAGTTGAGCCTACCTAAATGATTTTTTTAATAAAATGGAAAAGAGGGGCTGGGACGGAGTGAGAATGGGGTGTACTATCTGTACGTAATTACCATGAATCCTCTTCCTTGAGTGCATACCAGTTGATTATCTTGAAGTTTCTGAAACAGATACTAACTGGGAATGGTTAATAACATTACATAAAAAATAAGCTTTCAATCCTTGTGACAGACTGAAACTCACGCGAAAAGAAATTGTTAAACCCTACCTACGCAAAAGTCTAAGAGTTTTGTAAAGCCAAACAACATCCTACCTATATAATGAGCTAAACATTTGTTCAATTTATAATTGGGCCTACCCAAATGGTATTTCTAATAAAATGGGGTTGGGGGGCGGGGGGAATGTATGAAATAACCCTGAATCCTCCTCTTCGACGACCAAATGATAATCTTGAAGCTTCTGAAACACATACTAACTCGAAATAGTTAGTAACGTTTCAGGAAAAGCAAGTTTTCAAACCTTGGACACTGTATCGATGAGGCTCAGATTATGTTCCATAATTTCCATCCATCTTTTAGTAATACTCCTTGATTACCATGGTATATCATACTTTCCAGCCTTTATCGTAATCATATTTCATAAAATCTACCTGGGATTTTATTTGGAATAATTGCAATCACCTGTGGATCTGTAACAATCTCAAACACTAGATTAGTAGTCTTCCCACCCCACCCTCAGGCAAAAATAGAAAAAAATTCCAGCTGAAAGAAGATCGTATTTAAAACAGAACAATCATTCTATATCGATACCATAATATAACTAGACCGCGGACTTTAATGTATTTAAAGAAAATTAAAAGGTGCAAAATTCCACAGGATGCACTTAATATAAATAAATATACAAATGATTTAAATTATATAGCGTTTTATAATACCTGGTAGATGAAACAAAATTCCCTACCGAAGCTCTGTTTTTTCACTGTATCATCAGAAATTCGAATTTGCACAAAAATCCACAGTCTATTAATAACAATATGAGAAACTGGTAATTGGATTTTGGCCAAGGTGATACTTTCCTTCACTACCTTTATCAGCATCAGCAGTATCAATATTTTAATGCTTCATTGCCATGGTATAATATACTTTCCAACCTTTGACGTACTCATATTTACTTGAAGTACTTGGTATTTTATTCAGAATAATTGGTATCACCTGTGAATCTGTAACAATCTCATACACTGGATTAGTAGTCTTCCCACCGCATTCACAGAAAAAAAATAAAGAAAAATTGCAGGTAGAAGAATATCATGTTTGAAGCAGAACAATCATGTTACATGGACATTTTAATAATTAGACTGCGGACTTTTATGCATTTATAGAAAATTGAAAGGTGCAACATTCCACAGGATGCACTTGAGATATGGATAAATATACAATTTATTAAGCAATAAATTCAATAAATTGTACATTTATACTAGTATACTTGTATATATATGTATACAATTTATTATACAATAAATTTATTATACAATAAATTGTATGCTTATAACCACAACTCGCAATTTATTATTCAAATTATGCAGCGCTATATAATACCTGGTAGGTGAAACAATGCCTTACCAATGCTCTGCTTTTTTGACTGCATTACCAAAAATATGAGTTTGCACGAAAATCCGCAATCTATGAATAACAATATGGCAAATGAATAATTGGATTTTGGTAAAGGTGATACTTTCCTTCACTACCTTTATCAGCATCATCGATGTTTTAATGCTTGATTGCCATGGTATATTATACTTTCCAACCTTTGACGTACTCATATTTCCTTGAAGTACTTGGTATTTTATTGAGAATAATTGGTATCACCTGTGAATCTGTAACAACCTCATACACTGGATTAGTAGTCTTCCCACCCCACCCACAAAAAAAAATAAAGAAAAATTGCAGGTAGAAGAATATCATGTTTGAAGCAGAACAATCATGTTACATGGACATTTTAATAATTAGACTGCGGACTTTTATGCATTTATAGAAAATTGAAAGGTGCAACATTCCACAGGATGCACACTTAATATGAATAAATATATAATTTATTATTCAAGAAATTCAATAAATTGTAAATTTATGCTAGTATACTCGTATATATATTTATATATACAATTTATTATTCAATAAATTGTATACATCTAATCGCATCCCGCAATTTATTATTCAAATTATGCAGCGCTTTATAATACCTGGTAGGTGAAACAATGCCCTACCAATGCTCTGCTTTTTTTACAGCATTACCAAAAATATGAATTTGCACGAAAATCCGCAGTCTATGAATAACAACAATATGGCAATTGAGTAATTGGAGTTTGGCTAAGGTGATACTTTCCTTCACTACCTTTAACAGCATCATCGATATTTTAATGCTTGATTGCCATGGTATATTATACTTTCCAACCTTTGACGTACTCATATTTCCTTGAAGTACTTGGTATTTTATTGAGAATAATTGGTATCACCTGTGAATCTGTAACAACCTCATACACTGGATTAGTAGTCTTCCCAACCCACACTCAGAAAAAAAATAAAGAATAATTGCAGCTAGAAGAAGATCGTATTTGTAGCAGAACAATCATTTTACATCGACATTTTAATAATTAGACTGCGGACTTTTATGCATTTATAGAAAATAGAAAGGTGCAACATTCCACAGGATGCACACTTAATATGAATAAATATACAATTTATTATACATTAAATTCACTAAATTGTATATTTATGCTAGTATACTCGTATATTTATATGTACAATATATTGAATAATATACATCGAATCGCAACTCGCAATTTACTATTCAAATTATGCAGCGCTTTATAATACCTGGTAGGAGAAACAATGCCCTACCAAAGCACTGCTCTTTTTCACCGCATTACCAAAAATATGAATTTGCACGAAAATCCGCAGTCTATGAATAACAATATGACAAATGAATAATTCTTAGTAGTCTTCCGAGCCCACCCTTAGAAAAAAAAAGAAAAATAAATTGCAAATGAACGAAGATCATATTTAAAGCAGAACACAATCATTTCACATCGACATTTTAATAATTTGATTGCGGACTTTTATGCATTTATAGAAAATTGAAAGGTGCAACATTCCACAGGATGCACACTTAATATGAATAAATATACAATTTATTATTCAATGAATTCAATAAATTGTATATTTATGCTAGTATACTCATATATATATTTATATATACAATTTATTATTCAATAAATTTATTATTCAATAAATTGTATACATCTAATCGCAACCCGCAATTTATTATTCAAATTATGCAGCGCTTTATAATACCTGGTAGGTGAAACAATGCCTTACCAATGCTCTGCTTTTTTGACTGCATTACCAAAAATATGAGTTTGCACGAAAATCCGCAATCTATGAATAACAATATGGCAAATGAATAATTGGATTTTGGTAAAGGTGATACTTTCCTTCACTACCTTTATCAGCATCATCGATGTTTTAATGCTTGATTGCCATGGTATATTATACTTTCCAACCTTTGACGTACTCATATTTCCTTGAAGTACTTGGTATTTTATTTAGAATAATTGGTATCACCTGTGAATCTGTAACAATCTCATACACTGGATTAGTAGTCTTCCCACCCCACCCACAGAAAAAAAATAAAGAAAAATTGCAGGTAGAAGAATATCATGTTTGAAGCAGAACAATCATGTTACATGGACATTTTAATAATTAGACTGCGGACTTTTATGCATTTATAGAAAATAGAAAGGTGCAACATTCCACAGGATGCACACTTAATATGAATAAATATACAATTTATTATACATTAAATTCACTAAATTGTATATTTATGCTAGTATACTCGTATATTTATATGTACAATATATTGAATAATATACATCGAATCGCAACTCGCAATTTACTATTCAAATTATGCAGCGCTTTATAATACCTGGTAGGAGAAACAATGCCCTACCAAAGCACTGCTCTTTTTCACCGCATTACCAAAAATATGAATTTGCACGAAAATCCGCAGTCTATGAATAACAATATGACAAATGAATAATTCTTAGTAGTCTTCCGAGCCCACCCTTAGAAAAAAAAAGAAAAATAAATTGCAAATGAACGAAGATCATATTTAAAGCAGAACACAATCATTTCACATCGACATTTTAATAATTAGACTGCGGACTTTTATGCATTTATAGAAAATTGAAAGGTGCAACATTCCACAGGATGCACTTGAGATATGGATAAATGTACAATTTATTAAGCAATAAATTCAATAAATTGTACATTTATACTAGTATACTTGTATATTTATGTATACAATTTATTATACAATAAATTGTATGCTTATAATCGCAACTAGCAATTCATTATTCAAATTATGCAGCGGTTTATAATACCTGGTAGGTGAAACAATTCCCTCCCAATGCTCTGCTTTTTTTACTGCATTACCAAAAATATGAATTTGCACGAAAATCCGCAGTCTATGAATAACAATATGGCAAATGAGTAATTGGATTTTGGCCAAGGTGATACTTTCCTTCACTACCTTTATCAGCATCATCGATATTTTAATGCTTGATTGCCATGGTCTATTATACTTTCCAACCTTTGACGTACTCATATTTCGTTGAAGTACTTGGTATTTTATTGAGAATAATTGGTATCATCTGTGAATCTGTAACAATCTCATACACTGGATTAGTAGTCTTCCCAACCCACACTCAGAAAAAAAATAAAGAATAATTGCAGCTAGAAGAAGATCGTATTTGTAGCAGAACAATCATTTTACATCGACATTTTAATAATTAGACAGCGGACTTTTATGCATTTATAGAAAATTGAAAGGTGCAACATTCCACAGGATGCACACTTAATATGAATAAATATACAATTTATTATACATTAAATTCACTAAATTGTATATTTATGCTAGTATACTCGTATATTTGTATGTACAATTTATTAATTAATATACATCGAATCGCAACTCGCAATTTACTATTCAAATTATGCAGCGCTTTATAATACCTGGTAGGTGAAACAATGCCCTACCAAAGCACTGCTCTTTCTCACCGCATTACCAAAAATATGAATTTGCACGAAAATCCGCAGTCTATAAATAACAATATGACAAATGAATAATTCTTAGTAGTCTTCCCAGCCCACCCTTAGAAGAAAAAAAAGAAAAAGAAATTGCAAATGAACGAAGATCATATTTAAAGCAGAACACAATCATTTCACATCGACATTTTAATAATTTGATTGCGGACTTTTATGCATTTATAGAAAATTGAAAGGTGCAACATTCCACAGGATGCACACTTAATATGAATAAATATACAATTTATTATTCAATGAATTCAATAAATTGTATATTTATGCTAGTATACTCATATATATATATTTATATATACAATTTATTATTCAATAAATTTATTATTCAATAAATTGTATACATCTAATCGCAACCCGCAATTTATTATTCAAATTATGCAGCGCTTTATAATACCTGGTAGGTGAAACAATGCCTTACCAATGCTCTGCTTTTTTGACTGCATTACCAAAAATATGAGTTTGCACGAAAATCCGCAATCTATGAATAACAATATGGCAAATGAATAATTGGATTTTGGTAAAGGTGATACTTTCCTTCACTACCTTTATCAGCATCATCGATGTTTTAATGCTTGATTGCCATGGTATATTATACTTTCCAACCTTTGACGTACTCATATTTCCTTGAAGTACTTGGTATTTTATTGAGAATAATTGGTATCACCTGTGAATCTGTAACAACCTCATACACTGGATTAGTAGTCTTCCCAACCCACACTCAGAAAAAAAATAAAGAATAATTGCAGCTAGAAGAAGATCGTATTTGTAGCAGAACAATCATTTTACATCGACATTTTAATAATTAGACTGCGGACTTTTATGCATTTATAGAAAATAGGAAGGTGCAACATTCCACAGGATGCACACTTAATATGAATAAATATACAATTTATTATACATTAAATTCACTAAATTGTATGTTTATGCTAGTATACTCGTATATTTATATGTACAATTTATTAATTAATATACATCGAATCGCAACTCGCAATTTACTATTCAAATTATGCAGCGCTTTATAATACCTGGTAGGAGAAACAATGCCCTACCAAAGCACTGCTCTTTTTCACCGCATTACCAAAAATATGAATTTGCACGAAAATCCGCAGTCTATGAATAACAATATGACAAATGAATAATTCTTAGTAGTCTTCCGAGCCCACCCTTAGAAAAAAAAAGAAAAATAAATTGCAAATGAACGAAGATCATATTTAAAGCAGAACACAATCATTTCACATCGACATTTTAATAATTTGATTGCGGACTTTTATGCATTTATAGAAAATTGAAAGGTGCAACATTCCACAGGATGCACACTTAATATGAATAAATATACAATTTATTATTCAATGAATTCAATAAATTGTATATTTATGCTAGTATACTCATATATATATATTTATATATACAATTTATTATTCAATAAATTTATTATTCAATAAATTGTATACATCTAATCGCAACCCGCAATTTATTATTCAAATTATGCAGCGCATTATAATACCTGGTAGGTGAAACAATGCCTTACCAATGCTCTGCTTTTTTGACTGCATTACCAAAAATATGAGTTTGCACGAAAATCCGCAATCTATGAATAACAATATGGCAAATGAATAATTGGATTTTGGTAAAGGTGATACTTTCCTTCACTACCTTTATCAGCATCATCGATGTTTTAATGCTTGATTGCCATGGTATATTATACTTTCCAACCTTTGACGTACTCATATTTCCTTGAAGTACTTGGTATTTTATTGAGAATAATTGGTATCACCTGTGAATCTGTAACAACCTCATACACTGGATTAGTAGTCTTCCCAACCCACACTCAGAAAAAAAATAAAGAATAATTGCAGCTAGAAGAAGATCGTATTTGTAGCAGAACAATCATTTTACATCGACATTTTAATAATTAGACTGCGGACTTTTATGCATTTATAGAAAATAGGAAGGTGCAACATTCCACAGGATGCACACTTAATATGAATAAATATACAATTTATTATACATTAAATTCACTAAATTGTATGTTTATGCTAGTATACTCGTATATTTATATGTACAATTTATTAATTAATATACATCGAATCGCAACTCGCAATTTACTATTCAAATTATGCAGCGCTTTATAATACCTGGTAGGAGAAACAATGCCCTACCAAAGCACTGCTCTTTTTCACCGCATTACCAAAAATATGAATTTGCACGAAAATCCGCAGTCTATGAATAACAATATGACAAATGAATAATTCTTAGTAGTCTTCCGAGCCCACCCTTAGAAAAAAAAAGAAAAATAAATTGCAAATGAACGAAGATCATATTTAAAGCAGAACACAATCATTTCACATCGACATTTTAATAATTAGACTGCGGACTTTTATGCATTTATAGAAAATTGAAAGGTGCAACATTCCACAGGATGCACTTGAGATATGGATAAATATACAATTTATTAAGCAATAAATTCAATAAATTGTACATTTATACTAGTATACTTGTATATATATGTATACAATTTATTATACAATAAATTGTATGCTTATAATCGCAACTAGCAATTCATTATTCAAATTATGCAGCGGTTTATAATACCTGGTAGGTGAAACAATTCCCTACCAATGCTCTGCTTTTTTTACTGCATTACCAAAAATATGAATTTGCACGAAAATCCGCAGTCTATGAATAACAATATGGCAAATGAGTAATTGGATTTTGGCCAAGGTGATACTTTCCTTCACTACCTTTATCAGCATCATCCATATTTTAATGCTTGATTGCCATGGTATATTATACTTTCCAACCTTTGACGTACTCATATTTACTTGAAGTACTTGGTATTTTATTCAGAATAATTGGTATCACCTGTGAATCTGTAACAATCTCATACACTGGATTAGTAGTCTTCCCACCGCATTCACAGAAAAAAAATAAAGAAAAATTGCAGGTAGAAGAATATCATGTTTGAAGCAGAACAATCATGTTACATGGACATTTTAATAATTAGACTGCGGACTTTTATGCATTTATAGAAAATAGAAAGGTGCAACATTCCACAGGATGCACACTTAATATGAATAAATATACAATTTATTATACATTAAATTCACTAAATTGTATATTTATGCTAGTATACTCGTATATTTATATGTACAATTTATTAATTAATATACATCGAATCGCAACTCGCAATTTACTATTCAAATTATGCAGCGCTTTATAATACCTGGTAGGTGAAACAATGCCCTACCAAAGCACTGCTCTTTCTCACCGCATTACCAAAAATATGAATTTGCACGAAAATCCGCAGTCTATAAATAACAATATGACAAATGAATAATTCTTAGTAGTCTTCCCAGCCCACCCTTAGAAGAAAAAAAAGAAAAAGAAATTGCAAATGAACGAAGATCATATTTAAAGCAGAACACAATCATTTCACATCGACATTTTAATAATTTGATTGCGGACTTTTATGCATTTATAGAAAATTGAAAGGTGCAACATTCCACAGGATGCACACTTAATATGAATAAATATACAATTTATTATTCAATGAATTCAATAAATTGTATATTTATGCTAGTATACTCATATATATATATTTATATATACAATTTATTATTCAATAAATTTATTATTCAATAAATTGTATACATCTAATCGCAACCCGCAATTTATTATTCAAATTATGCAGCGCATTATAATACCTGGTAGGTGAAACAATGCCTTACCAATGCTCTGCTTTTTTGACTGCATTACCAAAAATATGAGTTTGCACGAAAATCCGCAATCTATGAATAACAATATGGCAAATGAATAATTGGATTTTGGTAAAGGTGATACTTTCCTTCACTACCTTTATCAGCATCATCGATATTTTAATGCTTGATTGCCATGGTATATTATACTTTCCAACCTTTGACGTACTCATATTTCCTTGAAGTACTTGGTATTTTATTGAGAATAATTGGTATCACCTGTGAATCTGTAACAACCTCATACACTGGATTAGTAGTCTTCCCACCCCACCCACAAAAAAAAATAAAGAAAAATTGCAGGTAGAAGAATATCATGTTTGAAGCAGAACAATCATGTTACATGGACATTTTAATAATTAGACTGCGGACTTTTATGCATTTATAGAAAATTGAAAGGTGCAACATTCCACAGGATGCACACTTAATATGAATAAATATATAATTTATTATTCAAGAAATTCAATAAATTGTAAATTTATGCTAGTATACTCGTATATATATTTATATATACAATTTATTATTCAATAAATTGTATACATCTAATCGCATCCCGCAATTTATTATTCAAATTATGCAGCGCTTTATAATACCTGGTAGGTGAAACAATGCCCTACCAATGCTCTGCTTTTTTTACAGCATTACCAAAAATATGAATTTGCACGAAAATCCGCAGTCTATGAATAACAACAATATGGCAATTGAGTAATTGGAGTTTGGCTAAGGTGATACTTTTTTCACTACCAATATTAGCATCAGCATTATCGATATTTTATCAATCTTGAAGTTACGATTTTATTTCATAGGCATTTTAATTATAAAATGAATCTGGCATCAATTTCAGTATAGCAGTACCAGGTCAAAGCGAAAAGCAATTCGGTTCCCATAGTTTATTTCTTAGGAATCGAATAACTCCGTACAAGTTACAATAATTTAAAGTAAACTCTGTCTAATCAGAAACTCAGAATTGAAAGTAATCACGTTCCACTGCATTTATTCCATTTTGCTTCTACGAAAAGGAAGCAGCAGACGATTACGCGAACGCGAGATACGATACTTTTATTATCACCATGGCCAGTCCCAACTACAGTCGAGAGCATTTTTCTTGCAAGGATTCTCATGAACATGAACGGACATCGCGAAGTGAATTTTGATTTCTGCGCAAGCAGATCAGAAAAATTGCAACTATTTACTGTACTGAAAAAGGTGTGAAAATAAATGTCCAACGATTGAAGCAAAAATCTCAGAACAAAACTTTGTCAACGAACAGTCACTGGTACTGTGTCTATGAATTGAATTTATAATTTATCTACAATCAAGAGACTGAGCCATTGTCAGTTCTACAAACTTGAATTAGAACTCTATCATCTATTGTGGTTTGTAAAATAATTTAAAGAGAAACGCGAATACCGCAAAGCAATATTTCACTGTTTAAATGAAATTTTGCAGATCAAACTTGGAGTAATGATACTAGTATGGCTAATCAGATATTCAAGTTTTTATCAGTATTTCCAGCAACAGACAATCGAGACAGAGAAAGATGCTGAAAGAAAAGAACAACGATTAAGAATAGGTAGCCAGAAGGGCTACAGGCAAGTCCACTCGTGCAAACCGTGAGTGGGCAATTATCTATCTGTAGCAACAATAATTAAACGCGGGTGGTGCTTCAAATATCAATAATCAAAAGGAAACTCTCATTCAACAGATCAAACTATGATGAAGAAATGATGAAATATTAGCAAATTCGCGATACGACGCAACACTAATAAAATACTGACTCTATGAATCTATGCACCAATTGTTTAGTAAAACGCAACTCTAAGGGGGGCACAGGGGGAGGGTTGGTGCAGCCGTGGTCCTTGGCTGCCGATGATGTGCCACCATCCAGGTGACTCAGGAACATGCTGCTAGATAGGGGCAACTGGGGGACCGGATTCGCAATTCTGATTAAAAGAAAAAGGAACAGGTAGCCAGAAGGGCTACCGACAAGTCCACTCGTGCAAACCGTGAGAGGAGAATTATCTTTCGCGACACTAATTGAACGCGAGCGGTGCTTCAAATATCAATATCAAAAGGAAACTCTAATTCAACGGATTAAACTCTAATTCAACAAATTGAACTCTAATTCAACAGATTAAACTGTAATTCAACAGATTAAACTCTAATACAATGAAACAAATGAAATTTCAGCAAATTCGCGATTCGACGCAACACTAATAAAACACTGACTCTACACTCTATGCACCAATTATTTAGTAAAACGCAACTCTAAGGGGGGCTGGGGGCTTGGTTGCAGCCGTGGTCCTTGGCTGTCGATGATGTGCTACCATCCAAGGTAGCTCAGCAACATGCCACCATCCAGGTGACTCAGGAACGCGCTCCCGGATAGGAGCAATTGGGGAATGGGGTTCACAAATCTGACTAAAAGAAGAAGGAATAGGTAGCCGGAAGGGCTACCGACAAGTCCACTCGCTCACACCGTGAGTGGAAAATTATCTTTCGCAACACTAATTAAACGCGAGTGGTGCTTCAAATATCAATACCAAAAGGAAACTCTAATTCAACAAATTAAACTCTAATTAAAAAGAAATAAGAAATATTAGCAAATTCGCGATACGACGCAACACTAATAAAGTACTGACTCTACACTCTATGCACCAATTATTTAGTAAATCGCAACTCTAAGGGGGCAGCGGGAGGGTGTGCAACCGTGGTCCTTGGCTGCCGATGATGTGCCACTGTCCACGTGGCTCAGATGCGTGCTCCCAGATAGGAGCAATTGGGCATTTGTGTTCGCAACTCTAATTAAAAACGCGATCTTTGTTAAACGCAACGCTAACTGGAACTCGCGATGCAATTTTCTTCGCAACACTAATATTTAAGAGTGGCCCTAGTAAAGTAAATCAATAAAGTTAAACTGAAAATTCTCTGAGAATTTAACTGGAAGCTACTATACTATTATCTGAGAAAATTAGATATGATAAGAAATGGGCAAATGCAGTTGCCGCAAGAATTAGAAGCTATTACAAAACTAAAATCTAAAAAGAACAAATTTGCAAAGACAAACGCGATACATCAGTCGCAACGCTAAATCAAACGCGATTTCTATTTCATCGCAACTCTAAGAAAAACCGTGAAGCGATATATGCGCAACTCTACCTAACGAAAACGCGATATTCATATTTTTCGCAACTCTACTGCAAAACCGAAGACTTGAGGCAGTCGCAACTCTACCTAGAAATCCGCGAACTTGTCCGAAACTCTAAGAATACGCGAAAATTAAATATCTCGCGACACTAATTAAAAATCCGAGTTACATCTCTCGCGACTCTAATTCAACCCGTTCTCAAGTTTTGCGCGACTCTAATGAAAACGCGATTTTTGCCCAGGGGTCGTTGGGCCGCAACGGGCCAAGCTGAAAATACTACTACATGCAGCTAAATCAAGCACAGTGACAAAGTAGTAACAGAGAATGACTCTCCATTCTTTTTGAGAATGCAGAGCCATTAGTAGTTGCCCTCTTGAGTGGCAGTTTGCCGGGCCTCTTCGGCCCGTGGCCTCTTCTTTTCTTCGGGCGCGATGCCCGCTGAAACTTAGTCTAAGCTCGAGACTCTATTCGGAAACCAAGGAAAAACATACAAAGGTGAAATAAAAATGTGAAAACGCGGATCTAGATGGAACACTCGTGGACGAATCACGACCGAGTATAATCGTAAAAGATGCCATTGCAGAAAATGGCAAAATTAACGATTAAATTCAAGAATCGTTCTTCGTGCGCACGAGCAGTCTCGAGCCTGAATGCGAGTTCGTTTCGGGGCCTAATACGCGACCGCGACCGCGGGTGGAGTTCGAAAAGTCAACGAGCAAAGCCAGAGGCGAACGCATTCTTCGCTCGCGCCCAGCTAAGCACTTGACTTTTCAATCTCAGATTTCCTGAAACAGGTTGAACACGCGAAAAAGTGGGCCTACCCGATCAGAGAATGTGTCAACCTGCCCGGCCCTACCTACTTATATTTAACACACACACCAGACGGTAAGTTACCTATCCTACCTCACCCTATATTTAAAAATGGCAAAGCACACACACCAAAAAAAAGCATACGCTCCACGGTTCTCACACAAACGCCCGGGTGCAAGGGCCTACACTAGGGAGGACGTCCCGGGACGCCTCCGACACCCGAGCGCGAGCATACATCAAACACACTCTAAGGTACGTACCATTTCACTGAAATCGACTGGCAATGCCTGGGATCCTTGCGTTCTCGCGATAAAAGGCAGATCGACGTTTTAAAAAGTTAATAAACTACCCGCTGTATCGGCAATATATTTAGAATGAGTGGCAATTTATTTCTAAGGAATGGAGAGATATTTGTAAGGAATAGCACAGTTTGTGCAACAATTGGATGTTCAAAGAATACGAATGCGCTACATTCGTGATTGAATTGAACACTGAAGCTACTAATTACTATTTCAAACGAAACGACGCAAATCCACAGCCTAAGCACACACACAATGCGGAATGTACGTCGTGCACGATAAACCAATGCATTGCCAGCCGCCAACAACACATGATTAGCTTAAAAATTAGGGTCATCATGCCCACCGCCTTTTTCCCAATCAAGTAGCACCTGGGCACGTGAAAGGGATCGAGGCAGTGAACACGGAAGGGGTTAAACCTGAAAATCCTCATCTAAAAATGTGATTAATACATATACATTTTCTAACGGGCTAAGCATTTCACCAATATGACTTAACTTTATTTGAAATGAAAGTTTAATGACTCTATTTTATCAGAAAGTTAACTGAACGACTCTAATTTATTGAAAAAGCAAATCAATGACTCTATTGTAAAAGGATATTCAAGTAACTCTACGTTAATTTATTACGCAAGAATTCTGAACAAGAGAATGACTCGAATAAATTGAACAAGTTAATTAAAACATCCTCGGGCGTTCCCGTCATCAAGGCATTTCGTCTAAAACGCCAGTTTGGTGTTAAGATTGCTGCCTTGACTTCGAAAACTACCCGTCACGAATTGTCTTCTTGTACATTTTGTTCGATTTATGCGTCGCAAGGAAAAACGAGATACCGATGTCTTTATACGCTAAAGATTCTGGTATGGATATCGAATAAACTCAGTTATTCGATAATTCCGATACGCAGAGAGCAAAGTGATACGCGGCAAAAGTCGAAGACAAGATATACTCATTGTCGCTACCACAGCAATAATAATATGCGTGGATGTTATCATTGTGCAGTAGTTACAATTATGAACGAAGTCGGAGGGTATCCGACTTCAGCACTAAAAACTAACTTGAATATTCATATCATTTCATTTGATATTCAACGTCACTATGCATTTAACTAATTATTTCATACTTATTCGAGCAAATACTCGAATAGTGAAAATATATTTGGCAAAGATATTTTTCAATTGAAAGGGATTCCTGTTAATTGTCAGGAATAGATATTCTTTTATACTAAATCCCGAATTTAACATTACTAAAATATGAAAAATCGCGTAGTACAAGAAGACCTAGCCTCATCTAATATAAAACAATGAAATAATGTTACTACTCATGAGTATATTTGCATATACCCACGGTCACTGTGCTTGGCAAAAAATTCTACGTAATACAACCAGTCACCCGTGCCGTTTCGGACCTTTCGTCCTGCGGCATGATTGAGTGACCGGAGGAACTTGAAATGCCCAATCTTGGGGTACTCACTCTACCCATGCGACGATACTGCAGGATGTCATCAGGGATGCTCCGGGAAGCCACCAGGGATGCCGTGGGAAGTCATCGGGGATGCTCCGGGAAGCCACCATGGATGCTGTGGGAAGTCATCAGGGATGCTGCTGTAACATATTAAAAGAAACCTCATTTGTAACTCATTATCGCAATCGAAGCCTGATAATAAAAATTCAAGACCATTAAAAAAAAAGTATTAATAAACGATGAAGATACTTACGTTGTGGGATGATGCCGCATTGCCCGATGATCGTCCTGATCACAGCTTGTAGCCGACGCACTCACTGACTCTAATATCGCGTATTATTACTAAACACAACTTGTAATCGGTGTACTCACTGACTCTAATATCGCGTATCATTACTACATCTAACTTCACTCAGAGCGGCTGCGCTCTTAAAGCAATGGAAAAGAACATGAACGGATCAAAAAGCACTGACTCTACCGATCGCATTGCGCGCGATCACCAAAAGTTGCCAACCACCAGAACCATGGAGGAACTGGAAGCCACTGGAAAATAAAAGGAGCGAAATTGGTTACTCATTTGCCCGTACAATTAGTTCTGGATAATGAAAGTGCAAGATTATTGAAAAAAGAAGGGTGAAGAAACTATGATGATACTTACGTTGCTGTCTGACGCAGCGTGCCCGATGATCGCCCGATCACAGGAGCAGGACACATGACTCTAATCCGAAACGATAAAAAAAAACATACTACTTTCGCGACCGCTTAATATTTAACATCGGCGAACTCACTGACTCGATACAAAAATAAAACTTGAACGGAACAAACACTGACTCTACCGATCGCATCGCGGGCGATCGCCAAAATTGTCCAAATACCGACGAACCGAACCCGCTGAAACACAAAAGGAACGAGTTTGGTTACTCATTTGTTCTTACAATTAATTCTATATGATGAAAACGAAAGTTTATTAAAGGAAAAAGAAGAAACGATTAATAAACTATAAAGATACTTACATCGTTGAATGATGGAGCATTGCCCGATGATCGTCCTGATCACTGGAGTAGGTGATCCTAGAAAGGGGGGTGGGGGACGGGGAACAAATAAATCGACAGAGATTTGCATCTTATTTCCCCTTCTCGTCGTCTGTTGAGGAAATACTGATATGTTTTCTATCAATGCTGAAATAATATTATTATTTAGATTCAAATACTTCTGAGTATTTGTGAATCCTTTTAAAACCCTGTAATTTCATATTCTTATATGTATTGAAGACTGTAGGTAATGCGATACATTTAGCAAAACTGTACCGTGAATGTTTGTTGTGAAAGTTTCAAACACATTCGTGTGCCTATCAATGAACTATGTCGCGTTGGTACAAATTCTCGTGATACTGCTTGCGCAGTAATAAAAACTCGGAAACTACCATGCATCAAGGGCAGGATTACAATTACGCGGGACGCGGCTAATCCTGCGGCGAAAATACAACTCAACCGCACTTGTGACCGAGCATAGAGATAAAAACAGTGCCGAGGAAAACAATGACGAAGCTACGAAGCGAAATCGACCAAAATACAATGGTACATGAATATTTCAACTGTTTTTCGTTAAAAACTTTTGAGATATTCATTCACTCGTTTGTACTGTTGAATTTACACATCGTTATGACGTGTAAATTCAACGTGAAATACATATCAGTGATGTATCGCTCATTACCAAAGTCAAATTATACAAAGAAAACACATTTATGAATAACAAGATTATACACATGAGCAAATATGTTAATTAATTTGTTACCAATCCACCAGCATAATACTTTGTTACCCTGTGCACCTGGATTATTATACGTATTCCTTCCAACTCAAGCTGCAACTCAATTTCCATTCTTTCTGTACCAGACCTGTAACAAAAGAAGAACAACTTTAAGAAATCGCGCTACAGTTACCGAAGTAAATAGGTATTAGCATTCGCAAGGCCGTTGGCTTGTTAATCGAATGAGGCTTCTATTGCAATGCGCGTATTCTTTAACTTTTGCAAAACCCGAATGCTCGATCAACAGAGTACAGTAAGACCGAAAGAATTCTTCAAGTAATGCCAAAAAGTAGCGATGAATTGTCGATTAACTTCGTATCGAAGCTAACCTAGGCGTCGCTACCGAAAGAAGAGACGCGTTCGCCCTCGATCGTAGATACAAGCCAGCGACAAGATAATCTCGAATAACTTTTCAATCTACTTCCGAAATGCTAAAGCGAATGCTAATTGAACCCGTATTAGTTAATTAAAACAAGTAAAGGAGCGTACGTTGTGAAAAGCGAAGTCGAAGAATCGGTACGTGACGTCGCGTCGGTACGCACGGCTTATTGACACGTCTGTACGCTACAACGACCCAAGAGTTAATGACACCGCGCCCCTCTCTTTCACCTTGGCCACGGCTGTGTTCGTAATACGATTGCGGGAAAAACTTTCCCCCCGCCCCAATCCGATGTTCTCAACTAAATAGTAACTTCTAATAGAAGAATTACAACTCTTTCGTTAACAAAGGAATTCAGTGACGGCCCACCGCGTAAAAATTTTACGGACGGCCGCGGGCAAACCATTAAGATGGTCGTGGACTATACCATTTAGCGACGACACGTAACCATTTAGACAATGCACGTATGTATTCTTTAATTGTCGCAAAACTATTTAATCTATTCCCGCGATGTTAAAACAAATGCTAATTAATCGCGTACTACTCAATGGAAACAAGTAAACGTACGTACACGGCGATAAAGTGAAACCGGAGAATTGGTACATATTAGGTAATGTCCCGTCGGAAGAGTTCATTATCCGTTATTTGTCAAGACACGTTCGCACACTACGACAATGCAATTGGAAATGGTACAGCGATCGCGTTTCGGATTTTAGAAAAGTGCCCTCTCCCCCTCTACGCCTTCTATCGATGTCTAGAATTAATAATTACGACTGCCTTTCAGTAAAGAAATTTAGCGACGGCTGTGGACGAAAGCATTTAGCGACGGCCGTCGGATTGTCGATCGAACGATCTTTCAGTGGAATGCACGTATTCTTTCGTTGTCGCAAAACTATTTAATCTATTCCCGCGATGTTAAAACAATTGCTAATTAATCGCGCACTACTCAATGGAAGCAAGTAAACGTACGTACATGGCGGATAAAGGCAAGCCGAAGAATTGGCACTTAGGTAGCGTCCCGTCGGAAGAGTCCATTACGCGCCATTTGTCAAAACACGTTCGCGCGCAACGACAACCCAATTGCTAATGGCACTGCGATCGCGCTTCCGATTTCGGAACAGTGCCCCCACCCCTCTTCACCAAATATCGATGCCATAGATTAATAATTACGACTGTTTCTAAATAAAGAAATTTAGCGACGGCTGTGGGCGAATGCATTTAGCCACAGCCGTGGACGAAAGCGTTTAGCGACGGCCGTCGGATTTTCGATCGAACGATCTTTCAGTAGAATGCACGTATTCTTTCGTTGTCGCAAAACTATTTAATCTATTCCCGCGATGTTAAAACAATTGCTAATTAATCGCGCACTACTCAATGGAAGCAAGTAAACGTACGTACATGGCGGATAAAGGCAAGCCGAAGAATTGGCACTTAGGTAGCGTCCCGTCGGAAGAGTTCATTACGCGCCATTTGTCAAGACACGTTCGCGCGCAACGACAACCCAATTGTTAATGACACTGCGATCGCGCTTCCGATTACGGAACAGCGCCCCCTCCCCTCTACGCCGTCGATCGATGTCTTAGATTGATAATTACGACTGCTTTTTAGTAAAGAAATTCAGCCACAGCCGTGGACGAAATCATTTAGCGACGGCCGTCGGATTGTCGATCGAACGATCTTACAGTAGAATGCACGTATTCTTTCGTTGTCGCAAAACTATTCAATCTATTCCCGCGATGTTAAAACAATTGCTAATTAATCGCGTACTACTCAATGGAAACAAGTAAACGTACGTACACGGCGATAAAGTGAAACCGGAGAATTGGTACTTGGGTAGCATCCCGTCGGAAGAATCTATTATGCACCATTTGCTAAGCCACGCTTGCACGCTAAGCAGCCCAATTGGAAATAGCACTGAACGCGATTTGGATTTCGGATAAACACCCCCGCCCATTCACGCCTCTATTCATGTTTCGGATTAATAGTTAGGACTGTCTTTTTAGTAAAGAGATTAAGCGACGGACGTGGAAGGAACCATTTAGCGACGGCCGTCGGATATAACGTATTTAAGTCTGTGCTGTTATCGTTATTGTAGTTTTCATTATTCTTTCATCATAATATGTATTTTAAATTAATTTACAAGAGTATAAGCAATAACTTTTAGTTTCTAAAACATTTTCATAACGTATTTAGGCCTGTGCTGTTATCGGTATTGTAGTTTTCGTTATTCTTTGATTATAAGATGTATTTTAAACTAATTTACAAGAATATAAGCAATAACTTTTAGATTCTAAGACATATTCATAATGTATTTAAGTGTATGCTATTATCCTTATTGTAATTTTCATTATTCTCTGATTATAAGATGTACTTTAAATTAATTTACAAGAATATAAGCAATAACCTTTAGTTTCTAAAACATTTTCATGACGTATTTAGGTCTGTGCTGTTATCGTTATTGTAATTTTCATTATTCTTTCATCATAATATGTATTTTAAATTAATTTACAAGAGTATAAGCAATAACTTTTAGTTTCTAAAACATTTTCATGACGTATTTAGGTCTGTGCTGTTATCGTTATTGTAATTGTCATTATTCTTTGATTGTAAGATGTATTTCAAATTAATTTACAAGAATATAAACAATAAATTTTAGTTTCTAAGACATTTTTATAACGTATTTAGGTCTTTGCTACTATCCTTATTGTGATTTTCATTATTCTTAGATTATAAGATGTACTTTAAATTAATTTAGAAGAATATAAGCAATAACCTTTAGTTTCTAAAACATTTGTATAACGTATTTAGGTCTGTGCTGTTATCGTTATTGTAGTTTTCATTATTCTTTCATCATAATATGTATTTTAAATTAATTTACAAGAGTATAAGCAATAACTTTTAGTTTCTAAAACATTTTCATAACGTATTTAGGTCTGTGCTGTTATCGTTATTGTAATTTTCATTCTTCTTTGATTATAAGATGTACTTTAAAATAATTTACAAGAATATAAGCAATAACCTTTAGTTTCTAAAACATTTTCATGACGTATTTAGGTCTGTGCTGTTATCGGAATTGTAATTTTCATTATTCTTTGATTATAAGATGTACTTTAAATTAATTTACAAGAATATAAGCAATAACCTTTAGTTTCTAAAACATTGTATAACGTATTTAGGCCTGTGCTGTTATCGTTATTGTAGTTTTCATTATTCTTTCATCATAATATGTATTTTAAATTAATTTACCAGAGTATAAGCAATAACTTTTAGTTTCTAAAACATTTTCATAAAGTATTTAGGTCTGTGCTGTTATCGTTATTGTAATTTTCATTATTCTTTGATTATAAGATGTATTGTAAATTAATTGAAAAGAAGATACGCAATAACTTTTAGTTTCTAAAACACTTTCATAACGTATTTAAGTCTGTGGTATTATCGTTATTGTAATTTTCATTATTCTTTCATTATAAGATGTATTTTAAATTAATTTACAAGAATATAGACAATAACTTTTAGTTTCTAAAACATTTTCATAACGTATTTATGTCTGTGCTGTTATGGGAATTGTAGTTTTCATTATTCTTTGATTATATGTATTATAAATTAATTTACAAGAATATAAGCAATAACCTTTAGTTTCTAAAACATTTTCATAACGCATTTAGGTCTGTGCTATAATCATAATTGTCATTTTCATTATTCTTTGATTATAAGATGTATTGTAAATTAATTTACAAGAGTATAAGCAATAACTTTTAGTTTCTAAGACATTTTCATAACGTATTTAGGTCTGTGCTGTTATCGTTATTGTAGTTTTCATTATTCTTTCATCATAATATGTATTTTAAATTAATTTACAAGAGTATAAGCAATAACCTTTTGTTTCTAAAACATTTGTATAACGTATTTAGGCCTGTGCTGTTATCGGTATTGTAATTTTCATTATTCGTTGATTATACGTATTGTAAATTAATTGAAAAGAAGATACGCAATAGCTTTTAGTTTCTAAGACATTTTCACAACGTATTTAAGTCTGTGCTATTATCATAATTGTCATTTTCATTATTCTTTGATTATAAGATGTATTGTAAATTAATTTACAAGAGTATAAGCAATAACTTTTAGTTCCTAAGACACTTTCATAACGTATTTAGGTCTGTGCTGTTATCGTTATTGCAATTTTCATTATTCTTTGATTATAAGATGTATTGTAAATTAATTTAAAAGAAGATACGCAATAACTTTCAGTTTCTAACACATTTTCATAACGTATTTAGGTCTGTGGTGTTATCGGAATTGTAGTTTTCATTATTCTTTGATTATACGTATTGTAAATTAATTTACAAGAATATACGCAATGACTTTTAGTTCCTAAAACACTTTCATAACGTATTTAGGTCTGTGCTATTATCGGAATTGTAGTTTTCATTATTCTTTGATTATACGTATTGTAAATTAATTTAAAAGAATATACGCAATAACTTTTAGTTCCTAAAACACTTTCATAACGTATTTAGGTCTGTGCTGTTATCGGAATTGTAGTTTTCATTATTCTTTGATTATACGTATTGTAAATTAATTTAGAAGAATATACGCAATAACTTTTACTTCCTAAAACACTTTCATAACGTATTTAGGTCTGTGCTGTTATCGTTATTGCAATTTTCATTATTCTTTGATTATTAGATGTATTGTAAATTAATTTACAAGTATATAAGCAATAACTTGTAGTTTCTAAAACACTTTCATAACGTATTTAGGCCTGTGCTGTTATCGGAATTGTAGTTTTCATTATTCTTTGATTATACGTATTGTAAATTAATTTACAAGAATATACGCAATGACTTTTAGTTCCTAAAACACTTTCATAACGTATTTAGGTCTGTGCTGTTATCGGAATTGTAGTTTTCATTATTCTTTGATTATACGTATTGTAAATTAATTTTGCAGAATATAAGCAATAACTTTTAGTTCCTAAAACACTTTCATAACGTATTTAGGTCTGTGCTGTTGTCGGAATTGTAGTTTTCATTATTCTTTGATTATAAGATGTATTAAAAATTAATTTTGCAGAATATAAGCAATAACTTTTAGTTCCTAAAACACTTTCATAACGTATTTAGGTCTGTGCTGTTGTCGGTATAGTAGTTTTCATTATTCTTTGATTATATGTATTATAAATTAATTTAAAAGAATATACGCAATAGCTTTTACTTCCTAAAACACTTTCATAACGTATTTATGTCTGTGCTATTATCGGAATTGTAGTTTTCATTATTCTTTGATTATACGTATTGTAAATTAATTTAAAAGGATATACGCAATGACTTTTAGTTCCTAAAACACTTTCATAACGTATTTATGTCTGTGCTGTTATCGTTATTGCAATTTTCATTATTCTTTGATTATATGTATTGTAAATTAATTTAAAAGAATATACGCAATAGCTTTTACTTCCTAAAACACTTTCATAACGTATTTAGGCCTGTGCTGTTATCGGAATTGTAGTTTTCATTATTCTTTGATTATACGTATTCTAAATTAATTTTTCAGAATATACGCAATGACTTTCAGTTCCTAAAACGCTTTCATAACGTATTTAGGTCTGTGCTGTTGTCGGAATTGTAGTTTTCATTATTCTTTGATTATATGTATTGTAAATTAATTTAAAAGAATATACGCAATGACTTTTAGTTCCTAAAACACTTTCATAACGTATTTATGTCTGTGCTGTTATCGTTATTGCAATTTTCATTATTCTTTGATTATATGTATTGTAAATTAATTTAAAAGAATATACGCAATAGCTTTTACTTCCTAAAACACTTTCATAACGTATTTAGGCCTGTGCTGTTATCAGAATTGTAGTTTTCATTATTCTTTGATTATATGTATTGTAAATTAATTTAAAAGAATATACGCAATGACTTTTAGTTCCTAAAACACTTTCATAACGTATTTATGTCTGTGCTGTTATCGGTATTGCAGTTTTCATTATTCTTTGATTACATGTATTGTAAATTAATTTAAAAGAATATACGCAATGGCTTTTAGTTCCTAAAACACTTTCATATCGTATTTAGGTCTGTGCTGTTATCGTTATTGCAATTTTCATTATTCTTTGATTATACGTATTGTAAATTAATTTACACGAATATACGCAATAACTTTTAGTTTCTATAACACTTTCATAACGTATTTAGGTCTCTGCTGTTGTCGGTATTGTAGTTTTCATTATTCTTTGATTATATGTATTGTAAATTAATTTACAAGAATATAGACAATAACTTTTAGTTTCTAAAACACTTTCATAACGTATTTAGGTCTGTGCTCTTATCGTTATTGCAATTTTCATTATTGTTTGATTATAAGATGTATTTCAAATTAATTTACAAGAATATAAGTAATAAAATTTAGTTCCTAAAACACTTTCATAACGTACTTATGTCTGTGCTGTTATCAGAATTGTAGTTTTCATTATTCTTTGATTATATGTATTGTAAATTAATTTAAAAGAATATACGCAATAACTTTTACTTCCTAAAACACTTTCATAACGTATTTAGGTCTGTGCTATTATCACAATTGTAATTTTCATTATTCTTTGATTATAAGATGTATTGTAAATTAATTTACAAGAATATAAGCAATAACTTTTAGTTCCTAAAACACTTTCATAACGTATTTAGGTCTGTGCTATTATCATAATTGTCATTTTCATTATTCTTTGATTATAAGATGTATTATAAATTAATTTTTCAGAATATAGGTAATAGCTTTTAGTTTCTAAGACATTTTCACAACGTATTTATGTCTGTGCTTTATCGGAATTGTAGTTTTCATTATTCTTTGATTATACGTATTGTAAATTAATTTAAAAGAAGATACGCAATAACTTTTAGTTCCTAAAACACTTTCATAACGTATTTAGGTCTGTGCTGTTATCGTTATTGCAATTTTCATTATTCTTTGATTATAAGATGTATTGTAAATTAATTTAAAAGAAGATACGCAATAACTTTCAGTTTCTAACACATTTTCATAACGTATTTAGGTCTGTGGTGTTATCGGAATTGTAGTTTTCATTATTCTTTGATTATACGTATTGTAAATTAATTTACAAGAATATACGCAATGACTTTTAGTTCCTAAAACACTTTCATAACGTATTTAGGTCTGTGCTATTATCGGAATTGTAGTTTTCATTATTCTTTGATTATACGTATTGTAAATTAATTTAAAAGAATATACGCAATAACTTTTAGTTCCTAAAACACTTTCATAACGTATTTAGGTCTGTGCTGTTATCGGAATTGTAGTTTTCATTATTCTTTGATTATACGTATTGTAAATTAATTTAGAAGAATATACGCAATAACTTTTACTTCCTAAAACACTTTCATAACGTATTTAGGTCTGTGCTGTTATCGTTATTGCAATTTTCATTATTCTTTGATTATTAGATGTATTGTAAATTAATTTACAAGTATATAAGCAATAACTTGTAGTTTCTAAAACACTTTCATAACGTATTTAGGCCTGTGCTGTTATCGGAATTGTAGTTTTCATTATTCTTTGATTATACGTATTGTAAATTAATTTACAAGAATATACGCAATGACTTTTAGTTCCTAAAACACTTTCATAACGTATTTAGGTCTGTGCTGTTGTCGGAATTGTAGTTTTCATTATTCTTTGATTATAAGATGTATTAAAAATTAATTTTGCAGAATATAAGCAATAACTTTTAGTTCCTAAAACACTTTCATAACGTATTTAGGTCTGTGCTGTTGTCGGTATAGTAGTTTTCATTATTCTTTGATTATATGTATTATAAATTAATTTAAAAGAATATACGCAATAGCTTTTACTTCCTAAAACGCTTTCATAACGTATTTATGTCTATGCTATTATCGGAATTGTAGTTTTCATTATTCTTTGATTATACGTATTGTAAATTAATTTAAAAGGATATACGCAATAGCTTTTAGTTCCTAAAACACTTTCATAACGTATTTATGTCTGTGCTGATGTCGGAATTGTAGTTTTCATTATTCTTTGATTATAAGATGTATTAAAAATTAATTTTGCAGAATATAAGCAATAACTTTTAGTTCCTAAAACACTTTCATAACGTATTTAGGTCTGTGCTGTTATCGGAATTGTAGTTTTCATTATTCTTTGATTATACGTATTCTAAATTAATTTTTCAGAATATACGCAATGACTTTCAGTTCCTAAAACGCTTTCATAACGTATTTAGGTCTGTGCTGTTGTCGGAATTGTAGTTTTCATTATTCTTTGATTATATGTATTGTAAATTAATTTAAAAGAATATACGCAATGACTTTTAGTTCCTAAAACACTTTCATAACGTATTTATGTCTGTGCTGTTATCGTTATTGCAATTTTCATTATTCTTTGATTATATGTATTGTAAATTAATTTAAAAGAATATACGCAATAGCTTTTACTTCCTAAAACACTTTCATAACGTATTTAGGCCTGTGCTGTTATCAGAATTGTAGTTTTCATTATTCTTTGATTATATGTATTGTAAATTAATTTAAAAGAATATACGCAATGACTTTTAGTTCCTAAAACACTTTCATAACGTATTTATGTCTGTGCTGTTATCGGTATTGCAGTTTTCATTATTCTTTGATTACATGTATTGTAAATTAATTTAAAAGAATATACGCAATGGCTTTTAGTTCCTAAAACACTTTCATATCGTATTTAGGTCTGTGCTGTTATCGTTATTGCAATTTTCATTATTCTTTGATTATACGTATTGTAAATTAATTTACACGAATATACGCAATAACTTTTAGTTTCTATAACACTTTCATAACGTATTTAGGTCTCTGCTGTTGTCGGTATTGTAGTTTTCATTATTCTTTGATTATATGTATTGTAAATTAATTTACAAGAATATAGACAATAACTTTTAGTTTCTAAAACACTTTCATAACGTATTTAGGTCTGTGCTCTTATCGTTATTGCAATTTTCATTATTGTTTGATTATAAGATGTATTTCAAATTAATTTACAAGAATATAAGTAATAACATTTAGTTCCTAAAACACTTTCATAACGTATTTAGGTCTGTGCTATTATCACAATTGTAATTTTCATTATTCTTTGATTATAAGATGTATTGTAAATTAATTTACAAGAATATAAGCAATAACTTTTAGTTCCTAAAACACTTTCATAACGTATTTAGGTCTGTGCTATTATCATAATTGTCATTTTCATTATTCTTTGATTATAAGATGTATTATAAATTAATTTTTCAGAATATAGGTAATAGCTTTTAGTTTCTAAGACATTTTCACAACGTATTTATGTCTGTGCTTTATCGGAATTGTAGTTTTCATTATTCTTTGATTATACGTATTGTAAATTAATTTAAAAGAAGATACGCAATAACTTTTAGTTCCTAAAACACTTTCATAACGTATTTAGGTCTGTGCTGTTATCGTTATTGCAATTTTCATTATTCTTTGATTATAAGATGTATTGTAAATTAATTTAAAAGAAGATACGCAATAACTTTCAGTTTCTAACACATTTTCATAACGTATTTAGGTCTGTGGTGTTATCGGAATTGTAGTTTTCATTATTCTTTGATTATACGTATTGTAAATTAATTTACAAGAATATACGCAATGACTTTTAGTTCCTAAAACACTTTCATAACGTATTTAGGTCTGTGCTATTATCGGAATTGTAGTTTTCATTATTCTTTGATTATACGTATTGTAAATTAATTTAAAAGAATATACGCAATAACTTTTAGTTCCTAAAACACTTTCATAACGTATTTAGGTCTGTGCTGTTATCGGAATTGTAGTTTTCATTATTCTTTGATTATACGTATTGTAAATTAATTTAGAAGAATATACGCAATAACTTTTACTTCCTAAAACACTTTCATAACGTATTTAGGTCTGTGCTGTTATCGTTATTGCAATTTTCATTATTCTTTGATTATTAGATGTATTGTAAATTAATTTACAAGTATATAAGCAATAACTTGTAGTTTCTAAAACACTTTCATAACGTATTTAGGCCTGTGCTGTTATCGGAATTGTAGTTTTCATTATTCTTTGATTATACGTATTGTAAATTAATTTACAAGAATATACGCAATGACTTTTAGTTCCTAAAACACTTTCATAACGTATTTAGGTCTGTGCTGTTATCGGAATTGTAGTTTTCATTATTCTTTGATTATACGTATTGTAAATTAATTTTGCAGAATATAAGCAATAACTTTTAGTTCCTAAAACACTTTCATAACGTATTTAGGTCTGTGCTGTTGTCGGAATTGTAGTTTTCATTATTCTTTGATTATAAGATGTATTAAAAATTAATTTTGCAGAATATAAGCAATAACTTTTAGTTCCTAAAACACTTTCATAACGTATTTAGGTCTGTGCTGTTGTCGGTATAGTAGTTTTCATTATTCTTTGATTATATGTATTATAAATTAATTTAAAAGAATATACGCAATAGCTTTTACTTCCTAAAACGCTTTCATAACGTATTTATGTCTATGCTATTATCGGAATTGTAGTTTTCATTATTCTTTGATTATACGTATTGTAAATTAATTTAAAAGGATATACGCAATAGCTTTTAGTTCCTAAAACACTTTCATAACGTATTTATGTCTGTGCTGATGTCGGAATTGTAGTTTTCATTATTCTTTGATTATAAGATGTATTAAAAATTAATTTTGCAGAATATAAGCAATAACTTTTAGTTCCTAAAACACTTTCATAACGTATTTAGGTCTGTGCTGTTATCGGAATTGTAGTTTTCATTATTCTTTGATTATACGTATTCTAAATTAATTTTTCAGAATATACGCAATGACTTTCAGTTCCTAAAACGCTTTCATAACGTATTTAGGTCTGTGCTGTTGTCGGAATTGTAGTTTTCATTATTCTTTGATTATATGTATTGTAAATTAATTTAAAAGAATATACGCAATGACTTTTAGTTCCTAAAACACTTTCATAACGTATTTATGTCTGTGCTGTTATCGTTATTGCAATTTTCATTATTCTTTGATTATATGTATTGTAAATTAATTTAAAAGAATATACGCAATAGCTTTTACTTCCTAAAACACTTTCATAACGTATTTAGGCCTGTGCTGTTATCAGAATTGTAGTTTTCATTATTCTTTGATTATATGTATTGTAAATTAATTTAAAAGAATATACGCAATGACTTTTAGTTCCTAAAACACTTTCATAACGTATTTATGTCTGTGCTGTTATCGGTATTGCAGTTTTCATTATTCTTTGATTACATGTATTGTAAATTAATTTAAAAGAATATACGCAATGGCTTTTAGTTCCTAAAACACTTTCATATCGTATTTAGGTCTGTGCTGTTATCGTTATTGCAATTTTCATTATTCTTTGATTATACGTATTGTAAATTAATTTACACGAATATACGCAATAACTTTTAGTTTCTATAACACTTTCATAACGTATTTAGGTCTCTGCTGTTGTCGGTATTGTAGTTTTCATTATTCTTTGATTATATGTATTGTAAATTAATTTACAAGAATATAGACAATAACTTTTAGTTTCTAAAACACTTTCATAACGTATTTAGGTCTGTGCTCTTATCGTTATTGCAATTTTCATTATTGTTTGATTATAAGATGTATTTCAAATTAATTTACAAGAATATAAGTAATAACATTTAGTTCCTAAAACACTTTCATAACGTACTTATGTCTGTGCTGTTATCAGAATTGTAGTTTTCATTATTCTTTGATTATATGTATTGTAAATTAATTTAAAAGAATATACGCAATAACTTTTACTTCCTAAAACACTTTCATAACGTATTTAGGTCTGTGCTATTATCACAATTGTAATTTTCATTATTCTTTGATTATAAGATGTATTGTAAATTAATTTACAAGAATATAAGCAATAACTTTTAGTTCCTAAAACACTTTCATAACGTATTTAGGTCTGTGCTATTATCATAATTGTCATTTTCATTATTCTTTGATTATAAGATGTATTATAAATTAATTTTTCAGAATATAGGTAATAGCTTTTAGTTTCTAAGACATTTTCACAACGTATTTATGTCTGTGCTTTATCGGAATTGTAGTTTTCATTATTCTTTGATTATACGTATTGTAAATTAATTTACAAGAATATACGCAATGACTTTTAGTTCCTAAAACACTTTCATAACGTATTTAGGTCTGTGCTATTATCGGAATTGTAGTTTTCATTATTCTTTGATTATACGTATTGTAAATTAATTTAAAAGAATATACGCAATAACTTTTAGTTCCTAAAACACTTTCATAACGTATTTAGGTCTGTGCTGTTATCGGAATTGTAGTTTTCATTATTCTTTGATTATACGTATTGTAAATTAATTTAGAAGAATATACGCAATAACTTTTACTTCCTAAAACACTTTCATAACGTATTTAGGTCTGTGCTGTTATCGTTATTGCAATTTTCATTATTCTTTGATTATTAGATGTATTGTAAATTAATTTACAAGTATATAAGCAATAACTTGTAGTTTCTAAAACACTTTCATAACGTATTTAGGCCTGTGCTGTTATCGGAATTGTAGTTTTCATTATTCTTTGATTATACGTATTGTAAATTAATTTACAAGAATATACGCAATGACTTTTAGTTCCTAAAACACTTTCATAACGTATTTAGGTCTGTGCTGTTATCGGAATTGTAGTTTTCATTATTCTTTGATTATACGTATTGTAAATTAATTTTGCAGAATATAAGCAATAACTTTTAGTTCCTAAAACACTTTCATAACGTATTTAGGTCTGTGCTGTTGTCGGAATAGTAGTTTTCATTATTCTTTGATTATAAGATGTATTAAAAATTAATTTTGCAGAATATAAGCAATAACTTTTAGTTCCTAAAACACTTTCATAACGTATTTAGGTCTGTGCTGTTATCGTTATTGCAATTTTGATTATTCTTTGATTATGTAGCGGTTAGGAGTGGTGGAAGGACGGAGCGGAAAATTATGGAGTGGGAGTTAGGAGAGCGTTTCGTCCTGGGCCTGCTAGAGGACTCGTCAGTAAGGCTACCTAGCAGACCCTTGCCTTAGACGTCGGGATAGTGAGGGATAGTCGCAGGATGTTTATATAGGACCTGATGTCGGGGCGAGCAATTTCGAGAAAGTGGCAGCTCGCGCCGAATCCCTCTTGTGGCAGGACTTGGAGGTCGCCACAATTATAAGATGTATTGTAAATTAATTTACAAGAATATACGCAATAAATTTTAGTTTCTAAGGCATTTTCATAACGTATTTATGTCTGTGCTATTATCGGAATTGTAGTTTTCATTATTCTTTGATTATACGTATTGTAAATTAATTTAAAAGAATATACGCAATAACTTTTAGTTCCTAAAACACTTTCATAACGTATTTAGGTCTGTGCTGTTATCGTTATTGCAATTTTCATTATTCTTTGATTATAAGATGTATTATAAATTAATTTTTAAGAATTTAGGCAATAACTTTTAGTTTCTAACACATTTTCATTACGTATTTATGTCTGTGCTGTTATCGGAATCGTAGTTTTCATTATTTTTTGATTATATGTATTGTAAATTAATTCTGCAGAATATAAGCAATAACTTTTAGTTCCTAAAACACTTTCATAACGTATTTATGTCTGTGCTGTTATCAGAATTGTAGTTTTCATTATTCTTTGATTATATGTATTGTAAATTAATTTAAAAGAATATACGCAATAACTTTTACTTCCTAAAACACTTTCATAACGTATTTAGGTCTGTGCTGTTATCGGAATTGTAGTTTTCATTATTCTTTGATTATACGTATTGTAAATTAATTTAGAAGAATATACGCAATAACTTTTACTTCCTAAAACACTTTCATAACGTATTTAGGTCTGTGCTGTTATCGGAATTGTAGTTTTCATTATTCTTTGATTATAACTATTGTAAATTAATTTACAAGAATATACGCAATGACTTTTAGTTCCTAAAACACTTTCATAACGTATTTAAGTCTGTGCTGTTATCGGTATTGCAGTTTTCATTATTCTTTGATTACATGTATTGTAAATTAATTTAAAAGAATATACGCAATGACTTTTAGTTCCTAAAACACTTTCATAACGCATTTAAGTCTGTGCTGTTATCGGTATTGCAGTTTTCATTATTCTTTGATTACATGTATTGTAAATTAATTTAAAAGAATATACGCAATAACTTTTACTTCCTAAAACACTTTCATAACGTATTTAGGTCTGTGCTGTTATCGTTATTGCAATTTTCATTATTCTTTGATTATAAGATGTATTGTAAATTAATTTACAAGAGTATAAGCAATAACTTTTAGTTCCTAAGACACTTTCATAACGTATTTAGGTCTGTGCTGTTATCGTTATTGCAATTTTCATTATTCTTTGATTATAAGATGTATTGTAAATTAATTTAAAAGAAGATACGCAATAACTTTCAGTTTCTAACACATTTTCATAACGTATTTAGGTCTGTGCTGTTATCAGAATTGTAGTTTTCATTATTCTTTGATTATATGTATTGTTAATTAATTTACAAGAATATAAGCAATAACTTTCAGTTTCTAACACATTTTCATAACGTATTTAGGTCTGTGCTGTTATCAGAATTGTAGTTTTCATTATTCTTTGATTATATGTATTATAAATTAAGTTTTCACAATATAGGTAATAGCTTTTAGTTTCTAAGACATTTTCACAACGTATTTATGTCTGTGCTGTTATCGTTATTGCAATTTTCATTATTCTTTGATTATAAGATGTATTGTAAATTAATTTACAAGAGTATAAGCAATAACTTTCAGTTTCTAACACATTTTCATAACGTATTTAGGTCTGTGCTGTTATCAGAATTGTAGTTTTCATTATTCTTTGATTATATGTATTGTTAATTAATTTACAAGAATATAAGCAATAACTTTCAGTTTCTAACACATTTTCATAACGTATTTAGGTCTGTGCTGTTATCAGAATTGTAGTTTTCATTATTCTTTGATTATATGTATTATAAATTAATTTTTCAGAATATAGGTAATAGCTTTTAGTTTCTAAGACATTTTCACAACGTATTTATGTCTGTGCTGTTATCGTTATTGCAATTTTCATTATTCTTTGATTATAAGATGTATTGTAAATTAATTTACAAGAGTATAAGCAATAACTTTCAGTTTCTAACACATTTTCATAACGTATTTAGGTCTGTGCTGTTATCAGAATTGTAGTTTTCATTATTCTTTGATTATATGTATTGTTAATTAATTTACAAGAATATAAGCAATAACTTTCAGTTTCTAACACATTTTCATAACGTATTTAGGTCTGTGCTGTTATCAGAATTGTAGTTTTCATTATTCTTTGATTATATGTATTGTTAATTAATTTACAAGAATATAAGCAATAACTTTCAGTTTCTAACACATTTTCATAACGTATTTAGGTCTGTGCTGTTATCAGAATTGTAGTTTTCATTATTCTTTGATTATATGTATTATAAATTAATTTTTCAGAATATAGGTAATAGCTTTTAGTTTCTAAGACATTTTCACAACGTATTTATGTCTGTGCTGTTATCGTTATTGCAATTTTCATTATTCTTTGATTATAAGATGTATTGTAAATTAATTTACAAGAGTATAAGCAATAACTTTTAGTTTCTAAGACATTTTTATAACGTATTTATGTCTGTGCTGTTATCGGAATTGTAGTTTTCATTATTCTTTGATTATATGTATTGTTAATTAATTTACAAGAATATAAGCAATAACTTTCAGTTTCTAACACATTTTCATAACGTATTTAGGTCTGTGCTGTTATCAGAATTGTAGTTTTCATTATTCTTTGATTATATGTATTATAAATTAAGTTTTCACAATATAGGTAATAGCTTTTAGTTTCTAAGACATTTTCACAACGTATTTATGTCTGTGCTGTTATCGTTATTGCAATTTTCATTATTCTTTGATTATAAGATGTATTGTAAATTAATTTACAAGAGTATAAGCAATAACTTTCAGTTTCTAACACATTTTCATAACGTATTTAGGTCTGTGCTGTTATCAGAATTGTAGTTTTCATTATTCTTTGATTATATGTATTGTTAATTAATTTACAAGAATATAAGCAATAACTTTCAGTTTCTAACACATTTTCATAACGTATTTAGGTCTGTGCTGTTATCAGAATTGTAGTTTTCATTATTCTTTGATTATATGTATTGTTAATTAATTTACAAGAATATAAGCAATAACTTTCAGTTTCTAACACATTTTCATAACGTATTTAGGTCTGTGCTGTTATCAGAATTGTAGTTTTCATTATTCTTTGATTATATGTATTATAAATTAAGTTTTCACAATATAGGTAATAGCTTTTAGTTTCTAAGACATTTTCACAACGTATTTATGTCTGTGCTGTTATCGTTATTGCAATTTTCATTATTCTTTGATTATAAGATGTATTGTAAATTAATTTACAAGAGTATAAGCAATAACTTTCAGTTTCTAACACATTTTCATAACGTATTTAGGTCTGTGCTGTTATCAGAATTGTAGTTTTCATTATTCTTTGATTATATGTATTGTTAATTAATTTACAAGAATATAAGCAATAACTTTCAGTTTCTAACACATTTTCATAACGTATTTAGGTCTGTGCTGTTATCAGAATTGTAGTTTTCATTATTCTTTGATTATATGTATTGTTAATTAATTTACAAGAATATAAGCAATAACTTTCAGTTTTCTAACACATTTTCATAACGTATTTAGGTCTGTGCTGTTATCAGAATTGTAGTTTTCATTATTCTTTGATTATATGTATTGTTAATTAATTTACAAGAATATAAGCAATAACTTTCAGTTTCTAACACATTTTCATAACGTATTTAGGTCTGTGCTGTTATCAGAATTGTAGTTTTCATTATTCTTTGATTATATGTATTGTTAATTAATTTACAAGAATATAAGCAATAACTTTCAGTTTCTAACACATTTTCATAACGTATTTAGGTCTGTGCTGTTATCAGAATTGTAGTTTTCATTATTCTTTGATTATATGTATTATAAATTAAGTTTTCACAATATAGGTAATAGCTTTTAGTTTCTAAGACATTTTCACAACGTATTTATGTCTGTGCTGTTATCGTTATTGCAATTTTCATTATTCTTTGATTATAAGATGTATTGTAAATTAATTTACAAGAGTATAAGCAATAACTTTCAGTTTCTAACACATTTTCATAACGTATTTAGGTCTGTGCTGTTATCAGAATTGTAGTTTTCATTATTCTTTGATTATATGTATTGTTAATTAATTTACAAGAATATAAGCAATAACTTTCAGTTTCTAACACATTTTCATAACGTATTTAGGTCTGTGCTGTTATCAGAATTGTAGTTTTCATTATTCTTTGATTATATGTATTGTTAATTAATTTACAAGAATATAAGCAATAACTTTCAGTTTCTAACACATTTTCATAACGTATTTAGGTCTGTGCTGTTATCAGAATTGTAGTTTTCATTATTCTTTGATTATATGTATTATAAATTAATTTTTCAGAATATAGGTAATAGCTTTTAGTTTCTAAGACATTTTCACAACGTATTTATGTCTGTGCTGTTATCGTTATTGCAATTTTCATTATTCTTTGATTATAAGATGTATTGTAAATTAATTTACAAGAGTATAAGCAATAACTTTCAGTTTCTAACACATTTTCATAACGTATTTAGGTCTGTGCTGTTATCAGAATTGTAGTTTTCATTATTCTTTGATTATATGTATTGTTAATTAATTTACAAGAATATAAGCAATAACTTTCAGTTTCTAACACATTTTCATAACGTATTTAGGTCTGTGCTGTTATCAGAATTGTAGTTTTCATTATTCTTTGATTATATGTATTATAAATTAATTTTTCAGAATATAGGTAATAGCTTTTAGTTTCTAAGACATTTTCACAACGTATTTATGTCTGTGCTGTTATCGTTATTGCAATTTTCATTATTCTTTGATTATAAGATGTATTGTAAATTAATTTACAAGAGTATAAGCAATAACTTTCAGTTTCTAACACATTTTCATAACGTATTTAGGTCTGTGCTGTTATCAGAATTGTAGTTTTCATTATTCTTTGATTATATGTATTGTTAATTAATTTACAAGAATATAAGCAATAACTTTCAGTTTCTAACACATTTTCATAACGTATTTAGGTCTGTGCTGTTATCAGAATTGTAGTTTTCATTATTCTTTGATTATATGTATTATAAATTAAGTTTTCACAATATAGGTAATAGCTTTTAGTTTCTAAGACATTTTCATAACGTATTTATGTCTGTGCTGTTATCGTTATTGCAATTTTCATTATTCTTTGATTATAAGATGTATTGTAAATTAATTTACAAGAGTATAAGCAATAACTTTCAGTTTCTAACACATTTTCATAACGTATTTAGGTCTGTGCTGTTATCAGAATTGTAGTTTTCATTATTCTTTGATTATATGTATTGTTAATTAATTTACAAGAATATAAGCAATAACTTTCAGTTTCTAACACATTTTCATAACGTATTTAGGTCTGTGCTATTATCGGAATTGTAGTTTTCATTATTCTTTGATTATATGTATTGTAAATTAATTCTGCAGGATATAAGCAATAACTTTTAGTTTCTAAAACACTTTCACAACGTATTTAAGTCTGTGCTGTTATCAGTATTGTAGTTTTCATTATTCTTTGATTATAAGATGTATTGTAAATTAATTTAAAAGAATATACGCAATAACTTTTACTTCCTAAAACACTTTCATAACGTATTTAGGTCTGTGCTGTTATCGTTATTGCAATTTTCATTATTCTTTGATTATAAGATGTATTGTAAATTAATTTTTCAGAATATAGGTAATAGCTTTTAGTTTCTAAGACATTTTCACAACGTATTTATGTCTGTGCTATTATCGGAATAGTAGTTTTCATTATTCTTTGATTATACGTATTGCAAATTAATTTAAAAGAATATACGCAATGACTTTTAGTTCCTAAAACACTTTCATAACGTATTTAAGTCTGTGCTATTATCACAATTGTAATTTTCATTATTCTTTGATTATAAGATGTATTGTAAATTAATTTAAAAGAAGATACGCAATAACTTTCAGTTTCTAACACATTTTCATAACGTATTTAGGTCTGTGCTATTATCGGAATTGTAGTTTTCATTATTCTTTGATTATATGTATTGTAAATTAATTCTGCAGGATATAAGCAATAACTTTTAGTTTCTAAAACACTTTCACAACGTATTTAAGTCTGTGGTGTTATCGGAATTGTAGTTTTCATTATTCTTTGATTATACGTATTGTAAATTAATTTACAAGAATATACGCAATGACTTTTAGTTCCTAAAACACTTTCATAACGTATTTAGGTCTGTGCTATTATCGGAATTGTAGTTTTCATTATTCTTTGATTATACGTATTGTAAATTAATTTAGAAGAATATACGCAATAACTTTTACTTCCTAAAACACTTTCATAACGTATTTAGGTCTGTGCTGTTATCGGAATTGTAGTTTTCATTATTCTTTGATTATAACTATTGTAAATTAATTTACAAGAATATACGCAATGACTTTTAGTTCCTAAAACACTTTCATAACGTATTTAAGTCTGTGCTGTTATCGGTATTGCAGTTTTCATTATTCTTTGATTACATGTATTGTAAATTAATTTAAAAGAATATACGCAATGACTTTTAGTTCCTAAAACACTTTCATAACGTATTTAAGTCTGTGCTGTTATCGGTATTGCAGTTTTCATTATTCTTTGATTACATGTATTGTAAATTAATTTAAAAGAATATACGCAATGACTTTTAGTTCCTAAAACACTTTCATAACGTATTTAGGTCTGTGCTGTTATCGTTATTGCAATTTTCATTATTCTTTGATTATAAGATGTATTATAAATTAATTTTTAAGAATTTAGGCAATAACTTTTAGTTTCTAACACATTTTCATTACGTATTTATGTCTGTGCTGTTATCGGAATCGTAGTTTTCATTATTTTTTGATTATATGTATTGTAAATTAATTCTGCAGAATATAAGCAATAACTTTTAGTTCCTAAAACACTTTCATAACGTATTTATGTCTGTGCTGTTATCAGAATTGTAGTTTTCATTATTCTTTGATTATATGTATTGTAAATTAATTTAAAAGAATATACGCAATAACTTTTACTTCCTAAAACACTTTCATAACGTATTTAGGTCTGTGCTGTTATCGTAATTGTAGTTTTCATTATTCTTTGATTATACGTATTGTAAATTAATTTAGAAGAATATACGCAATAACTTTTACTTCCTAAAACACTTTCATAACGTATTTAGGTCTGTGCTGTTATCGGAATTGTAGTTTTCATTATTCTTTGATTATAACTATTGTAAATTAATTTACAAGAATATACGCAATGACTTTTAGTTCCTAAAACACTTTCATAACGTATTTAAGTCTGTGCTGTTATCGGTATTGCAGTTTTCATTATTCTTTGATTACATGTATTGTAAATTAATTTAAAAGAATATACGCAATGACTTTTAGTTCCTAAAACACTTTCATAACGTATTTAAGTCTGTGCTGTTATCGGTATTGCAGTTTTCATTATTCTTTGATTACATGTATTGTAAATTAATTTAAAAGAATATACGCAATGACTTTTAGTTCCTAAAACACTTTCATAACGCATTTAAGTCTGTGCTGTTATCGGTATTGCAGTTTTCATTATTCTTTGATTACATGTATTGTAAATTAATTTAAAAGAATATACGCAATAACTTTTACTTCCTAAAACACTTTCATAACGTATTTAGGTCTGTGCTGTTATCGTTATTGCAATTTTCATTATTCTTTGATTATAAGATGTATTGTAAATTAATTTTTCAGAATATAGGTAATAGCTTTTAGTTTCTAAGACATTTTCACAACGTATTTATGTCTGTGCTATTATCGGAATAGTAGTTTTCATTATTCTTTGATTATACGTATTGCAAATTAATTTAAAAGAATATACGCAATGACTTTTAGTTCCTAAAACACTTTCATAACGTATTTAAGTCTGTGCTATTATCACAATTGTAATTTTCATTATTCTTTGATTATAAGATGTATTGTAAATTAATTTACACGAATCTAAGCAATAACTTTTAGTTTCTAAAACACTTTCATAACGTATTTAGGTCTGTGCTGTTATCGGAATTGTAGTTTTCATTATTCTTTGATTATAACTATTGTAAATTAATTTACAAGAATATACGCAATGACTTTTAGTTCCTAAAACACTTTCATAACGTATTTAAGTCTGTGCTGTTATCGGTATTGCAGTTTTCATTATTCTTTGATTACATGTATTGTAAATTAATTTAAAAGAATATACGCAATGACTTTTAGTTCCTAAAACACTTTCATAACGTATTTATGTCTGTGCTGTTATCGGTATTGCAGTTTTCATTATTCTTTGATTACATGTATTGTAAATTAATTTAAAAGAATATACGCAATGACTTTTAGTTCCTAAAACACTTTCATAACGCATTTAAGTCTGTGCTGTTATCGGTATTGCAGTTTTCATTATTCTTTGATTACATGTATTGTAAATTAATTTAAAAGAATATACGCAATAACTTTTACTTCCTAAAACACTTTCATAACGTATTTAGGTCTGTGCTGTTATCGTTATTGCAATTTTCATTATTCTTTGATTATAAGATGTATTGTAAATTAATTTTTCAGAATATAGGTAATAGCTTTTAGTTTCTAAGACATTTTCACAACGTATTTATGTCTGTGCTATTATCGGAATAGTAGTTTTCATTATTCTTTGATTATACGTATTGCAAATTAATTTAAAAGAATATACGCAATGACTTTTAGTTCCTAAAACACTTTCATAACGCATTTAAGTCTGTGCTGTTATCGGTATTGCAGTTTTCTTATTCTTTGATTACATGTATTGTAAATTAATTTAAAAGAATATACGCAATGACTTTTAGTTCCTAAAACACTTTCATAACGTATTTAGGTCTGTGCTGTTATCGTTATTGCAATTTTCATTATTCTTTGATTATAAGATGTATTATAAATTAATTTTTAAGAATTTAGGCAATAACTTTTAGTTTCTAACACATTTTCATTACGTATTTATGTCTGTGCTGTTATCGGAATCGTAGTTTTCATTATTTTTTGATTATATGTATTGTAAATTAATTCTGCAGAATATAAGCAATAACTTTTAGTTCCTAAAACACTTTCATAACGTATTTAGGTCTGTGCTGTTATCGTAATTGTAGTTTTCATTATTCTTTGATTATACGTATTGTAAATTAATTTAGAAGAATATACGCAATAACTTTTACTTCCTAAAACACTTTCATAACGTATTTAGGTCTGTGCTATTATCGGAATAGTAGTTTTCATTATTCTTTGATTATATGTATTGTAAATTAATTTAAAAGAATATACGCAATAACTTTTACTTCCTAAAACACTTTCATAACGTATTTAGGTCTGTGCTGTTATCGTAATTGTAGTTTTCATTATTCTTTGATTATACGTATTGTAAATTAATTTAGAAGAATATACGCAATAACTTTTACTTCCTAAAACACTTTCATAACGTATTTAGGTCTGTGCTGTTATCGGAATTGTAGTTTTCATTATTCTTTGATTATAACTATTGTAAATTAATTTACAAGAATATACGCAATGACTTTTAGTTCCTAAAACACTTTCATAACGTATTTAAGTCTGTGCTGTTATCGGTATTGCAGTTTTCATTATTCTTTGATTACATGTATTGTAAATTAATTTAAAAGAATATACGCAATGACTTTTAGTTCCTAAAACACTTTCATAACGTATTTAAGTCTGTGCTGTTATCGGTATTGCAGTTTTCATTATTCTTTGATTACATGTATTGTAAATTAATTTAAAAGAATATACGCAATGACTTTTAGTTCCTAAAACACTTTCATAACGTATTTAGGCCTGTGCTGTTATCGGAATTGTAGTTTTCATTATTCTTTGATTATACGTATTGTAAATTAATTTAAAAGAATATACGCAATAACTTTTACTTCCTAAAACACTTTCATAACGTATTTAGGTCTGTGCTGTTATCGTTATTGCAATTTTCATTATTCTTTGATTATAAGATGTATTGTAAATTAATTTACAAGAGTATAAGCAATAACTTTTAGTTCCTAAGACACTTTCATAACGTATTTAGGTCTGTGCTGTTATCGTTATTGCAATTTTCATTATTCTTTGATTATAAGATGTATTGTAAATTAATTTAAAAGAAGATACGCAATAACTTTCAGTTTCTAACACATTTTCATAACGTATTTAGGTCTGTGGTGTTATCGGAATTGTAGTTTTCATTATTCTTTGATTATAAGATGTATTGTAAATTAATTTACAAGAATCTAAGCAATAACTTTTAGTTTCTAAGACATTTTCATAACGTATTTATGTCTGTGCTGTTATCGTTATTACAATTTTCATTATTCTTTGATTATTAGATGTATTGTAAATTAATTTACAAGTATATAAGCAATAACTTGTAGTTTCTAAAACACTTTCATAACGTATTTAGGTCTGTGCTGTTGTCGGAATTGTAGTTTTCATTATTCTTTGATTATACGTATTGTAAATTAATTTTGCAGAATATAAGCAATAACTTTTAGTTCCTAAAACACTTTCATAACGTATTTAGGTCTGTGCTGTTGTCGGAATTGTAGTTTTCATTATTCTTTGATTATATGTATTGTTAATTAATTTACAAGAATATAAGCAATAACTTTCAGTTTCTAACACATTTTCATAACGTATTTAGGTCTGTGCTGTTATCAGAATTGTAGTTTTCATTATTCTTTGATTATATGTATTATAAATTAATTTTTCAGAATATAGGTAATAGCTTTTAGTTTCTAAGACATTTTCACAACGTATTTATGTCTGTGCTGTTATCGTTATTGCAATTTTCATTATTCTTTGATTATAAGATGTATTGTAAATTAATTTACAAGAGTATAAGCAATAACTTTCAGTTTCTAACACATTTTCATAACGTATTTAGGTCTGTGCTGTTATCAGAATTGTAGTTTTCATTATTCTTTGATTATATGTATTGTTAATTAATTTACAAGAATATAAGCAATAACTTTCAGTTTCTAACACATTTTCACAACGTATTTATGTCTGTGCTGTTATCGTTATTGCAATTTTCATTATTCTTTGATTATAAGATGTATTGTAAATTAATTTACAAGAGTATAAGCAATAACTTTTAGTTTCTAAGACATTTTCATAACGTATTTAGGTCTGTGCTGTTATCAGAATTGTAGTTTTCATTATTCTTTGATTATATGTATTGTTAATTAATTTACAAGAATATAAGCAATAACTTTCAGTTTCTAACACATTTTCATAACGTATTTAGGTCTGTGCTGTTATCAGAATTGTAGTTTTCATTATTCTTTGATTATATGTATTATAAATTAATTTTTCAGAATATAGGT
>JALHAQ010000111.1:0-61253 GCA_023838395.1 Holcopasites calliopsidis
GCCTTCTGAGTGCCAGATTTCACGGTGCGGTACGTCATGGTTCCTGCGGCGTCGTAGCGAATGACTACCACTGAACACAGCTGTTTGACTCGAGCCTCACGCGTCAGATTGCCCATCGGCAGGCGTTTCAACGCCGTTTTTTTAAACATCGATACCTCGTAAACAAAGCCTCAAACGGAAAATTGCCATTCTTGATTTTCGCTTTATTTTGGCCTGTAGAATCACCCCTTAAAATATTTGCATACTGTTGCCTTACACCCTGTATAAAGGAAAAAGTTGTTCGGTTTCGCCTCAGGAATCTCCCATTCCCGGCTCCTACACCTTTTACATTACACCCTGTATATGTATATATAAACTACGAATGAAAGGAGAATATGTATATGTAAAATCAATTACATACATATACCTTTATATCTGTACCATTTTATGAATACACCATTATTTTTATTTTTTAAAATATATTTAGTTTTATTTGACGATGAAATAAATGACTCAATTATGCACATTTTAGTTAGTTTTCGGTTTACAAGGTTTTACGTATACGATTTCGATTTACACGGTTTTCTAAGGCACCTATCTTCAGTGTAAATCGAGGGGATAGGTGTAATAGTTCTGCAATCAGAGTCGAAACCGGTGTGGGTGAAAATACAAACAAAATCAAACATTATACCATTATACTAATAGAAGTTGGGTGCCTGTTTGAGCCGTCCTATTCGGTGTCGATTACGCGTAACTACGGTACTGGTGAATCGACGTACGCGAGCGATGGCCGCATGACGACAAATAATCACATTGCGGATGCACATTTTCTCGACCTGTTCGAATGAAAAGCCGTTACGATAGTTCCTCTGAAATGCGAAAGTAATGACTTGGAAGAAAATACTATAAACTTATACATTATTGTATTTAGGGGACTGTCCTCTATCTTTCAAGATCAAGATGGACTTTCGTCTTTTTTACCAAAAGTCGCATGTTTCTTTTTTAAACTGTGTGGAATAGAACGATTCTGCTTCCGGATTCGTGTTTAGGAGGATGAATCCTACAAGGATCACCACAGTGATTGTCACAAAACAAAATTTGTGTTGCACTTTAGAACCCGTTGATGAAAAACATTTACAAAATCATTGTAGAACTATAATAAATAGATTACGAAATTTTAGCTGAATGTATGGAAACTTTTTGATGCATCATATCTCTTATCCCAAGCAACAAATTAAGTTTTACTACTAAACAAAATCAGTTTTAATTTGTATGCACGTATTAAGTATGCGCATAGTCATAGGTAATATTTAAAACATTAATTCATGGATAGAACATTTGCATACAAGTACCTTCCTCATAACTGATACTATTTGTCCATAGGAGCACACACCTCGAGAGGGCTCTCCAAATGTACAATCAAAGATATTCCTTAGACTATACACGGAATTATTGATTAAATACTTATACTAATTTATGAAGAAAAGCGCCACAATGAGTCTACACATAAAAGAAATGAAAAGATATTTACAAATGTTTCCAGAGACAATAAGAAAATCAGAAAACAAAAAATGTAAATCAGTTGCATCATCGAGGTAAATGAAATTCTGTATTCATTGCTTTAAGATATTTCAAGAAATAACGTTTCGGTCATTCTACAAGATCTTACCCCGATTCTATGTTTGGCCTCAATAACTGACTGCGGTTGCTGCTGTTTCGTCACAGGTCTACAATGAGTAACAATGTTAAATTTTGTTGTACATAATACACTACAACTAAATATTTAATTATGATTATACAACTGCTTACGGTTCACAGATCTGCATGATTTTAATATTCGTTTGCAATTAAAAGTGATCACATTTGAAATTAAAACTAATATAAAATATAACCTCACAAAATAGTTATCAAATAATAACGTCAATTCAGAAGCAGTGCGTGTTAGTAGTGCATTGTTTTGTGCGATATCAAAATTAAAATCTTTGTAACATAGTATGCCCCGGAATACTATTTTCCACTCCTGTAGACAATTGCGTCTGAAGTCTCGTTCAGAGCACATCCGATAATTCAATCCAGGGTGCGTTCACTCACATGATCAAAAACGCCGTAAACCGTACAGCCATCTGGCAAGGAGACCGGAAACGGTTTAACTAAAATTCAATATGGTGTACTATAGCGGTGGTTTCAAATACGCAAGTAATGTTCAGTGTTTCCTCTACCAAAATTTATCCATTTCTCGTATTCTCCAAATTCATTCAGAAAATCAGAAAAGTCATTTCCTTTTTTCCATATTTTCTCATTGAATTCAGACAGTATGAAAAATCACGAATTTTACTGGAATTAAAATAAAATGAATTCATTTAACGCGGATATTTGTTTTAATATTACAAAATTTAAATTTAAGAACAATATGACAATAAACAATAAAAACAATACATAGTACAACGATAAACAATAAATGTATGTAGGATAACACAAATTTTCAATCATATGCAATGGCTTGAATATCCATAATCCTCCTCTGCAAAATGTCTCTAACAGACTTTTCACTTTACCAATTCTTCATAGCTCCATGAAAGTAGTTTGTCGTTCCAAACTGCAGCGATCCATTCATTTGCTATATCTTCATCTTTAGGAAATTTATGTGCAAGATCTTTACGTTCACCTCGACAACCAGGAACAACACAAGCGGTCTTATACATGATGCCACTCATTGTGAATGCTATTAAAAAAATGAGAATAAGTAACAAAACCATTTCATTACAACTAAAACATTGAAGAAGTTATTAAGATAAGTACCAAGATTAAAAAAGTCACTTCAAACTTTTCATTCAAGAATAATTGCATGAAAATAACTTAACTATTTATTCTTCAATGTGTGAACACGCTAAACAAGTTTTTACATTAACTTCTTAAAAATTCACATACGATTTTATCTCAAAAATGTACAAACTTCACTTACCGTCCATGGTGTCTATTTTGTCTGGAGCGTGGTCTGGTACTACTTAAAAATATGGTACCACGTGGTACGCGCCATATTGAATTTTAGTTATCCCATTTCCTGTCCCCTTGTCAGCTGGCGTTGCGGTATACGGTCCTTTTTGGGTACATTGAAGTGAACTCCCCCTGATTCAGTCAAGTGGCGCGAAACCATTTAAACACATGCGCAGGCGGTAAGTAGTAGACACAACAATTGAAGAAAAATGTCCGTGATCCTACCGCCACCTGATAAGGTTACCGGGAGTGGAATAACTAAAATTCAATATGGCGCACAGTGACGGGTGTTTCAAATACAAAATTAATATGTAAAAAGCTCCTCTGTCCAAAAATTTGAGATTTTTACTCTAATTAAAAGTTAGCTAAAATAAAAACATTTAACGACTACATTTCCAATAACACCATGCACTTTTATATAAAAACATAGATTTTATCATCATATACAGTGGAACTTCGATAACTCGAACCTCGATAAGACGAAAGTTGTATTCATTTATTCCCTTCCACTCCATGTAAAAGCCTTTACATCCTGAAATAAAACTTCCGTTAATTCGAATTGCTTGTCGCATGTTTTATATGCATTTTATATGTACAGTTCGAATTCGGAAGAACTCCAACGTGTACAAGCCGAAGTTTACTCCTACATATCAGTCGATTGATCCAATAGGAACAAAGGTTTTAGCATCATCAATTCTTTATTTCATTGTAGAGGTAAACGATGCATACGTCTCGATCACAAGGTCCTGGTCATAGGTATACATTAGAAAGTGACCCTGATAGCCAGCCAAGCTGTTCAGACAAAATTTTGCCAAAGCTTGCTACAAAGTTTTGTTAACGAAGTCCCTACAAATACGATACAGTATTTGATATCTTCAATAATGTTAATAAACTGACAATGAAAATGTAGCGGAGTCTGTTAAAATAAGTTACAAGCAAATTGGCGGTTAGATTACGTGAGGTCTAACAAATCGTCGCGAGCCGTCGGTAGAAAAAGGTAACACTGCTGCCCCTTTCTACGGCCGAAAGAATAACAAATACCACCAAACATTTTTCGTAGATATGACCCGACCATTCAGCATGCATCGGTTGATTATTATTTCTAGACGATCAAGACAGTTGCTGCTTGCACAACGTTGAATACGGAATGATTTAAACATTCTAGTTGTACTTTGAACTTTAGTATTGAGCATACCTGTAATATTGCAATTTAGCTCTATTGTTATTACTTTCGTTTTATAATTTTGTTTAGTTCTTGGAACTTGATTAATTCTATTTCTAGATACATAATGTCCATTTTAAAGCTACTTTTTGTTACAATTGGTTATGTGTGGTGATAGTGGTGCCAGATCGCTGCAAAGGATCGTGTACATTTGCGGAATGCGCTAACATAATGTTCTCTAACAATAATAACAGACTTTTCCTCTTACTAATACATCTCTGTATTTGGTTACAATTTCAGCTACACAACGGTGTACCGCATTCTGCGAGAAGACGAGATGCACCCGTACAAATACGTGCGAGTGCAATCTTTAAAACCCCAGGACTTCGTCCAACGGATGGAGTATTCGAGATGGTTGTTAGCGGAAATCGAGCAGATACCTTCGTTCTGCAAGTACGTTTTGTGGACAGACGAAGCCCTCTTTACAGGGGAAGGGTGCTTCAATGCCCACAACTCGCACGTGTGAGACAGTGAGAATCCCCATGCGATTCGGATACGAGCAGCACAAGACCGCTAGTGAATCAATTTATGGGCGGGCATTTGCGGTGATTTCATCATCAGGCCGTACGTTCTTCCAGATAAGCTGGACGGCCAGTCATATCTAGCATGTTTTATCAATATGACGGGGCACCCGTCCATTTCTCTGCAAATGTCTGCGAATATCTTAATGAAACCTTGCAGGACAGGTGGATTGGCCGCGGCAGTGCTGTTGCATGGCCCCCACGCTCCCCGGATATGAATCCGTTGGATTTTTATTTCTGAGGGCACTTAAAGGTACGTTTCTTTTGACGTTTTACTCTATCTTACATCCTTTAAAAATATTTATTTATACGTACTTTTATTAATTATTTCAGAATGAGGTGTACCGTCAATCCGTTATATCCCGCGAAGAAGTGGTCTCCAGGGTACACACTGACGTGGCGGCTATTTCGACCGATACACTCCGCAAAGTACAGCTCAACGTTGCGAAGCGACCTGGCGCGTGCTTGGCAGCGAACGGTGGCCACGTAGAACCTCATCTGCTATAACACAAATCGGCTCTTTTCAGGGCCACCATTCGGCCCCTCTTCTGGGGCCACAATTGTTTCAATATGTAGGAACAATATCTTTCTCGTTTATCATCAATCGGCCCTTTTTAGCGTGACAAATTAATTAAACATAGGGACTTTTCACAAACTGAAATCTTGAAGTGACAAGTGACAGTGGCCGTGCAGTAAAACAGGTAAATTTTGTTGAACGAACTGAGTTCACTTACCTGGCCGCGACATCACCTGTTGTGCGCTTCGAGTTAGTACCCCTAATGGTCAGGATCGGTAGAGACCCAGTGACAGTGGCTGTACAGTAAATTTTTTTCGGTGACGTGAGTTCGCTGACCCGGCCGTAACATCAGCTGTCTGCACTGCGGGATACCTACTTGCAATGGTCAGGACCAGTACAATGGCTCAGGGACAGTGACCCATTTTCGTCGAAGCAGGTTCATTTCTAGAGAAACGGGTAAGTCTAATTTCAATTGTTGGCGAATTGTTTAACATTTAACGTACGTTGTACTGGATAGACACGTTAGTTAGTCCGTTCTAATACTTTTTTGCTCAATTGATAACGGCAAATTAATTTCATTTATATTTTAGTTAATTTCCATTAATTAATAATGAATAATTCGATGTTAACTTTTGCTCCGTGCTATACCGGCACGTACAGTTCGGTGCGCCGGTCGAACGTCGCTACCTAGCATAACGCGCCGTGGACCGTCCCTGAGCGCGGGCTCTACGCACGCTCTGAATGGCCAGTGTTTTTCGTTAACAATTCAAAAACAAATCCTCAGACGACATTTTGGCAAAGGAAAAAGTTGTTCAGTTTCGCCTCATGAATCTCCCATTTCCGGCTCCTACACCTTTTACGTTACACCCTGTATTTATGTGAGCCCTCAAGGCATTGTACCCGGAAAATTCTTAGTTGATGCCGGTTCAGCTATCTCTCTGATATGTGTATCATCCATCAAGGACAAAAGCGCTATAAACAGAATCGTCATTCAAACGGTCAAGACACTCGGCGATAATACATTCAAAACACTTGGGATGTTTAGGACAATGCTCTATGGACGATCGCTCTCTTTTCATGTGGTACACGATACAGTACTCCAAGAAACTGGGTTATTAGGAATTGACATACTTAAAAAGTTGCGATGTATTTGGAATATGCGAGAAGACTATTTACAATTAGAATCCGAAATATTTCCAAAAGAAGACAAACAATTAATCGAAAATAACAAAGTTTTACCAAAAACAACGAAACTAGTATCATAGCCAGTACAAACAGTACAAAACGGAGAAGTAAAAATTTCATTTCATGAATACGACGTACTACCAACAGTGAAAAATGGAAAAACGTATTTACCGGTTAGTAACCATTCTGAGAGAGCAGTTACTCCGAAAACAATCACAGAAGAAGGTCTAATTGCGCAACCTATTGAAACAGCTGATTTTCTAGAGAAACCGCAATCTTTGACAATAGAAAGAAAAAATCTCTTAAGACAAAACAATAGATTAGATCATATAAAAGAGGGAGCCGATACATTATGGGAAACCATAGAAGAATTTCATGAAATATTCGTGTCACCCGGAGACCCGATTGCATTAACCAATTTAACAGAACATTCCATAGAGTTAACCGATCCAACACCTATAAATGTAAAGCAATACAGATACCCGCCTATACATCAGAAGGAAATCAAAATTCAAGTAAAAAGAATGATAGAACAAGGAATAATACAAGAGAGCAATTCACCGTTCAATTCACCCCTTTGGGTAGTACCAAAGAAAATGGATGCTTCTGGGAAACGAAAATGAACAATAGTAATTAATTATCGGAAATTAAATGAAAAAACGCGACAAGATTGAAACTCATTACTAAACATCGAAGATATATTAGACAAACTTGGAAATGGTAAATATTTTTCTGCTTTTGATCTTGCGTCTGGATTTCACCAAATCGGAGTGAAAAAGGAAGATAAACACAAAACTGCATTCTCGACACCTGATGGACACTTTGAATATAATAGAATGCCATTCGGATTAAGGAACGCCCCAGCAACATTTCAGAGAATGATGAATAATGGATTACGAGGACTAGTTGGAAACGCATACTTTGTTTATATGGATGATATAATTGTTTTCGGTAACACTCTGGAAGAACATCACAAGAATCTGCGATTGCTATTCGAACGGTTACGGAGTGTAAAGTTAAAGCTACAACCAGATAAATGCGAATATTTAAAACCTGAGTTGTCTTATCTGGGACATAAAATTTCAGCTAACGGAATAAAACCTAATCCAGAAAGAATAGAAAAGATTAAGAATTATTCTACACCGAAGAATCAAAAGCAAATTAAACAATTCTTAGGACTGGCTGGATACTATAGGAAACTTATTAAAGATTTTGCTAAAAAGGCATTACCACTAACACATCTACTAAAAGAAACGACAGAATGGAAGTGGACTACAGAAGAACAAAAATCATTCGACACATTGCGCAATGCCCTCTGCGAAGAACCAGTTCTAAAATATCCAGATTGGGGAAAACCGTTTACATTGACAACGGATGCAAGCAACAACGCAATCGGAGCAATTCTATCGCAAGGAGAAATAGGCAAGGATCATCCAATATATTACGCATCAAGAACATTAAATCAGGCAGAAAAGAATTACACTACGACTGACAAAGAACTTTTAGCCATCATTTGGGGAATAAAACATTTTCATCAGTATTTGTATGGTCGAAAATTTAAAATCGTGACTGACCATAAACCATTACTATGGATCGTTAATGTAAAAGATCCAACATCAAGATTAATGCGCTGGAGAATAAAGTTGGAAGAATACGACTACGAAATAATTTACAAGAAAGGGAAAAGTAATACAAACGCCGATGCACTATCGAGAATCAACAATGCAATAACTACAATGGATGACGACGATATGCAAGAAGCAATCGATGATGCTATGGAAGATCTACAAAGAGCAGCATCGCCGACATATGAAGAATTCAAAAAAGCAGAAAACAATTTTGAAAAGGAAGATACGTTGCAATACGAGGACGGGCGAATTACACGGAGAGGTCTCGTCATAACGTCAAATAGCAACGAGAAGGGTTTATACATCGACCCTAAAGACGAAGAAATTATATGGTACGTAGGGCTAAGAACCAAAATACCCGAAGTAAATCAGGTCGAGGTAAGAATCTTAGACCCCTACCTAAGAGAAACCATACTTCGTATGATCGAATTCATACATAAAAAGAAAACTCCAGAAAAACCCTTGACAATTAAATGCAATTTAGTGCAAGATCCCAAAACAAGGGAGAAAAAAAGAGAATTAATCAAAGCTGTGCACGAAAGCACACTAGGAGGCCATCAAGATCCGGAGAAGACCTTGCAACGTCTGAGAACGTTGTACAATTGGCCCGGAATTACAAAAGACATTGAGGAATACGTTAAACAATGCGAAATATGTCAGATAAAAAGCTGAAATATGAAGGAAACAAGCTATCGCCAGGAAAGCCAGACATTCCTAACAAACCAAACGAAAAGGTATCCCTAGATACTATGGGACCATTACGAATGGACAGAGGATCAAGATATATCCTAGTCATCCAGGATTATTTAACCAGATACATACAACTGGTTCCATTAAGAACAAAAACGCCCAAAGAAGTTCCGGAAGCCTTCTGGACGAATTATTGTCAAATATTTGGCGTACCAAAAGGAATATTAACTGACAATGGTACCGAATTTCGAGGGATTCGAAGAAACATTAAAGGAAAAGCTAAGAGTTAAATGGCACACAACAACCGTATATCATCCACAATTAAATGGGAAAATGAACAAGCTCATCGAGAAGTTTTGAATTATTTGAGAAGCTACCTAGGCGATACACAACAATGGGTGAAACTATTGCCAGATGCAACAATATCATACAATTCAACAGTTAACGAAATAACTGGCGTATCACCGGCGGAATTCATGCTCGGATATAAACCAAATATTCCAATCGAAGCACAAGAATTACAACTAAACGAAAAACTAGCATATCAAGCATTAACTTCTACAAGAAAACGGACGCAAGAGCAAGCTAAAAGTAAAATTGCAAGAAAACAAGAAGAAACACAAAAAAGATTACCACAAGACAAGATTACACGGAAATACGTTGAAGCACAACATCAAGATTTCGCTGGTACGGCGAAGATAACCACAGAACAGCAGACTACATGCACCATGGGAAGGACCGTACCCAATTATAAGAGTTATTGACGATCAAGCCATAACCGTAAAAAAGGGTCAAAGGAAAGTTACGTATCATGTGTCTGACATCAAACCATTTATTGTTGCAGAAACCAGTGAAGAACACGGAGAGAGTAAACGGCAAGATGAGAACGAAAGTGATTCTGACTCTGATTCTGAATATTTTGATCCCTGGTCTGAAGACTCATCCTGTTCATAGGGAATATGTGAGCCTAACGCCATTGAATGAAGAAAAAGCTATATATTTGGAATTTATAAAACCAGCACAAGTCTATCATGAATCATGGTCACTAATCATTGGAATAAATTATGAAAATATTAAGGAAGAAGTTAACATTTTGACACAACAAACAGACCGACTACGAAGGAATTGTCAAGAGATCGAACCATGTCTAAGCAAAGGAAGAATTGAGCATCAGCAAAAGCGAAACACCCAATTGCAACAAGAATTAGAAGGGTTACGACAACTAATAGGACATCAAACTAAAAGAGGATTACTAAATATTGTTGGAGAGGGAATTAAACTCTTACTTGGAAATTTAGCAGCATCAGATGCACAATATTACAATGATGAACTCGACAAATTAAGGGAAGATAACTTGAAGATTGCACATTTAATACGAAATCAAACAAGCTTTCTATTGAACAAATTGCAAAGAGATTTAAGCAATTATCAAGAAGTGTCAAGGAACATAGACCACATCAACCTGGATTTCGCCACTTTACAGAATGTAACAAAACAAGAAATATATAATATGAAGATTGATGAAGCACTGATGGATTACATCAACATGTACCGTGAATTATCCTCAACAATTCAACGATTATTAAACGCAATAATTGATGGAACACACGGAATAGTCCACCCAACAATGATTCCACCGAAACTATTAGTCAATGCTCTGAGAAATATTTCAAAGGAAGAAGGCTTTCCCGTGCCAATGAAGGAGGAATATTACTCCACCTTACTCGATGCTACTGAGATATCAATAGTCTTAACGAGAGAAAAACTCATTTACTCAATTCAAATTCCTATACTGGAAAAAGAAAACTATACTCTGCACAGACCACTAGCATTACCTCTACAGGGTGTAACGTAAAAGGTGTAGGAGCCGGAAATGGGGGATTCCTGAGGCGAAACTGAACAACTTTTTCCTTTGCCAAAATGTCGGCTGAGGCTTTGTTTTTGAATTGTTAACGAAAAACACTGGCCATTCAGAGCGCGCGTAGAGCCCGCGCTCAGTGACGGCGCACGACGCGTCGTGCTAGGTAGCGACGTTCGACCGTCGCCCCGAACAGAACTCGCTGGTATAGCACGAAGCACAAGTTAACGTCGAATTATTCATTATTTATTAATGGAAATTAACTAAAATACAATCGAAATCAATTTGTCGTTATCAGTTGAAGAAAAAAGAATTAGAATCGACTGATTAATGAGTCTATCAAGTACGACGTATGTTACATTTTAAACAATTCACCAACAATTGGAATTAGTCTTACCTGTTTCTCCAGAAATGAACCTGCTTCGACGAAAATGGGTCACTGTCATTCTACCGATCATTCGAAAACGTAACACGAACTACACAACAGCTGATTTTACGATCAGGTCAACGAACTCACTGCACTTGACACAGCTTACTACTTGAACGATAACCGTCACTGGATCATTCTGACGATCCGGATCATTCGAAAACGTAACACGCGGTTCACAACAGCTGATGTTACGATCGGGTCAACGAACTCACTGCACTTGACATAGCTTACTACTTGAACGATAATCGTTACTGGATCATTCTACCGATCCGGATCATCCGAAAACGTAACACGCGGTTCACAACAGCTGATGATCCACGGCCAGGTCGGTCATCTCACTTCACTTCCCGAATTTTACTTTGCTGCACGACCATTGTAATTTTTACGAGGGCGTAACACAACCTTCTGCAAAAATTTTAGAGGGTGATTCTTCGGGCCAAAATAAAGCGAAAATCAAGAACGACAATTTTGCATTTGAGCCGTTGTTAACAAGATACCGGTGTTTGAAAAACCGGGCAGCTGCGTTCAGTGGCAGTCATTCGCTACATGGAAGAGAAACCATGACCTACCGCACCGTGTAATCGGATACCCAAAAGGCACACGCTTTACGTCGCACAGCATTCAACCTGCTTACTTGCAAAAATCCGCATGGGCATATCGAAACCCGCCCAATGGGATTATCAAGTAAAAAGGGTGACGGCCTTCAATCCACAATTTTTCACGAGGGATCCAACTACTACTATCCAAATACTATGCGTACACGCGACTGTCCTATCTGCGAGTGTCCACGATTTGCACTAAATTTATTATTCCACTAGAATGTTTAAAGCGTTCCGCATCCGACGCCGTACAAGCAGCAACTGTCTCGATCGATTAGAAATAATAATCTACCGATGCATGCCGAATCGTCGGGAGTCGTATCTGCGTCGTCAGCAGAAAAGGGCAACACTGTTGCCCCTTTCTACGGCTGAAAGAATAACAAATGCCGCCGAACGATTTACCTAGACGCGTACGCATAGTATTTGGATGTTAGTAGTTGGATCCCTCGTGAAAAATTGTGGATTGAAGACCGTCACCCTTTTTACTTGATAATCCCATTGGGCGGGTTTCGATATGCCCATGTGGATTTTTACAAATAAGCAGGTTGAATGCTGTGCGACGTAAAACGTGTGCCTTTTGGGTATCCGATTACACGGTGCGGTAGGTCATGGTTTCTCTTCCATGTAGCGAATGACTGCCACTCAACGCAGCTGCCCGGTTTTTCAAACACCGGTATCTTGTTAACAAAGCCTCAAATGCAAAATTGTCGTTCTTGATTTTCGCTTTATTTTGGCCCGTAGAATCACCCTCTAAAATTTTTGCAAAAGGTTGTGTTACGCCCTCGTAAAAATTACAACGGTCGTGCAGCAAAGTAAAATTCGGGAAGTGAAGTGAGATGACCGACCTGGCCGTGGTTCGTCAGCTGTTGTGAACCGCATGTTACGTTTTCGAATGATCCGGATCGGTAGAATGATCCAGTGACGGTTATCGTTCAAGTAGTAAGCTGTGTCAAGTGCAGTGAGTTCGTTGACCTGATCGTAAAATCAGCTGTTGTGTAGTTCGTGTTACGTTTTCGAATGATCGGTAGAATGACAGTGACCCATTTTCGTCGAAGCAGGTTCATTTCTGGAGAAACAGGTAAGACTAATTCCAATTGTTGGTGAATTGTTTAAAATGTAACATACGTCGTACTTGATAGACTCGTTAGTCAGTCGATTCTAATTCTTTTTTCTTCAACTGATAACGACAAATTGATTTCGATTGTATTTTAGTTAATTTCCATTAATAAATAATTAATAATTCGACGTTAACTTTTGCTTCGTGCTATACCAGCGCGTTCTGTTCGGGGCGACGGTCGAACGTCGCTACCTAGCACGACGCGTCGTGCGCCGTCCCTGAGCGCGGGCTCTGCGCGCTCTGATTAGTCAATGTTTTTCGTTAACCATTTAAAAACGAAGCCTCAAACAACATTTTCGCAAAGGAAAATGGTGTTCGGAATCACCTCAGCTATCGCCCCTCTTCGGCTCTTCCGATAGTTCTGGGACTCCCTGTATAGACGATGTGTTGGTAGCTTCGGACTCAAAGGAACAGCATATGAGGCACCTCGAACAGTTATTTCAAAGGTTCGCGAAGTTCGGAGTGGTAATCAACAATTGTCATTCTTTGGCTTTACAGTTAGTGAAGAAAAAATCCGCCCTTTAGCACAGAAGATGGATACCATTGCGAGTTACCCCAAACCGGTAAACCAAGCGGAGCTCAGCAGATTCCTCAGTATGGTAAATTTTTACCGACGGTGTATACCGGGTGCAGCGGAGATTCAAGCCCGCTACTAGGCTGTCTGAAGACCGGGAAGAGGAGCGACATTGTCGACTGGTCCCCCGCGGCTGAGCTTGCTTTCGAGAAGACCAAGGCAGCGCTGGCTAACGCAGCTACATTCGCGCACCCGTCCTCCAAGGCCAAGCTGGCCATGATGGTAGATGCTTGGGACATCGCGGTTGGAGCGGTATTACAGCAATTACGGAACAACGCATGGAAGCCGCTTGCATTCTTCTCAAAGAATGCTCAACCCAGCGCACAGCAAAGGTATAGTGCATATGACAGAGAAGTACTAGCGATATACTCAGCAGTTAAATATTTCCGACACGCCGTAGAGGGAAGACACTTTACTATCTATACGGATCACAAGCCGCTCATTTTCGCCTTTAATCAGAAACCGGAGAAATGTACACCTATGCAATTTCGTTACTTAAATTATATTCCACAGTTTTCGTATGATATTCAGCACGTAAAAGGCAAAGAGAACACCACCGCCGACGTCTTGTCCCGAATCGAAGAGGTAATCGCCCCGGTAGACTACCAGGCGCTCGTCGAAGCGCAGAAGTAGGACGGGGAGCTCCGACGGTTCTTGGCAGATCCCAAGGGATTAATCATTCGTCTATCGCAGCCTGATGTGGACGTGTACTGCGATATTTCGACAGGTCGTGCTCGTCCCCTGATAACGCCAGCCTTTCGGAGGAGCATCTGCGACAGTCTACATAACTTGGCGCACGCTGGACCCAAAGCGACGGTGAAGTTAGTCACCCAACGTTTTGTCTGACCGTCGGTGAAAAAGGACTGTCGAATATGGGCAAAAAGTTGTTTGCAGTGTCAGCAAGCAAAGATAACGCGGCACGTTTCGACACCGGTCGAGGAGTTCATTACTCCCACCGCGCGTTTCGACCATATTCATATAGACATCGTTGGACCACTGCCGTATTCGAGAGGTTATAATCACTGTGTAACGGTTATCGACAGATTTTCCAGATGGCCAGAAGTGTTCCCGGTAGAAGACATCAGCGCGGAGACCGTCGCGCGAACACTGTTCGCGGGCTGAATTCCGCGTTACGGCGTACCCTTCAAAGTAACCACAGATCAGGGTCGGCAGTTCGAGTCCGTCCTCTTCAAGTCCTGGGCAAGGACGTTGGGAGCAGAACATCACAGAACATCCGCCTATCACTCACAGGCTAACGGGGCCGTTGAACGCCTCCATCGACAGCTGAAGGCTGCAATTATGTGCCATCAGGAAGATACCTGGTCGGAATCGCTGCCAGCAGTTCTGGTTGGTATCCGGGCAGCACTAAAGGAGGACAGCGGAACGACACCTGCGGAAATGGTTTTCGGAGAGACCCTGCGTCTACCAGGCGACCTGATTGCGGGTAACGACTAGACGGAGGTGTCCGTCTTTGTGGAGCAGCCGCGAGGCCACATGAGGTCGATGGAACCAGGCCCAAAGCCGCACGATGGATGCAAGAAAGTATTCGTTTTTAAAGAACTTGATACGGCATCACTTGTGTTGCTATGTTGCGACGCGATTACAAAACCGCTACAACCACCATATGAAGGATCATATTTAGTTCTAAGACGTAGCGATAAGAATTTCGTTATTAACGGGGCAGACGCCTGTGCCGTGAACTGTATGCGTGCGCTCACACAAGCAATGAAAGTCATGCACATATACGCGATGAGCGAGAGAGACAATCGATTTCGTAGTTTTCATTTTTCGTCGCGCTACTTGCATAAATGAATTTTTTGCGGGTACAGCATGCACGGGTACACTTCACTACAAACGGGTCTGGTCCGTTTAAACTCCAATAAACAGTATACGTTGAGTAAAATGTAAAATTAGAGACTGTAAGCACGAGACAGACACTGCTGTAAACTGGCAAGATGGCTGCCGAAGTCACATTTTTCCAAATATCTCACGAATTAATGCTTTTTTCACCGATAGCACACCAAACCCGTATTCCTTGAACTAGTATTAGGTTGTCCCATAAGTTTCTTCCCTTTTTTTGATGCGAAATGAATACACGATATTTGTTGTTTAAAGTTTATTTATTACGTTATATATGAACCGTTCTGGTCTATGACCTTCTTCCATCTCTCAGGAAGCCTCATTATGCCCTCTTTCCAAAATTGATGAATCTTACTTCCAAAATATTCATCTAGGTGCGTTTTTATTTCGCTTAGAGATTTGAACGATTTACCACGTAGAGAATTTTTTAAGGAGAGAAACAAGTAGTAATCGGATGGAGCAAGATCTGGGGAGTACGGTGGATGCGGTAGAACGTCCCAATCAAACTCTAATAATTTTTGCCTCACGGCCAACGCAATATGCGGTCTTGCGTTGTCGTGATGGAAAACGACGCCACGTCGGTTCGCCAATTCTGGCCGCTTTTCTGCTATGGCGGCTTTCAATTGTTCTAGTTGATGGCAATATTTATTAGCATTAATCGTTTCACCTTGAGGAAGGAGCTCGTAGTACACTACACCTTTCCAGTCCCACCAAATCGACAAAAGAACCTTCTTCGGATGAAGTCCAGGCTTCGCAACAGTTGAAAGTCTATTTTCCTTAGACCAAGTGCGTTTTCGATGCACATTTTCGTACAAAATCCAGGTCTCGTCTCCAGTGACAAGACTCTTTAAGAAAGGATTTCTTTCATGTCGCTGAAGAAGCAAATCGCACGTAGAGATGCGGTTCATAAGGGCGGTCTCCGACAATAGGTGCGGAACCCAAACTTCATATCGATTAGCATATCCCATCTTGATCAAATGCTTATGTACCGTTGTTTTGGGAATGTTAGTGGCATCCTCTATCTCTCGCACACTATATCGCGGATTTTCAGCGAGCACAGTCTTGATAAGGTCCGTGTCCGTCGTTGCTGGGCGGCCGCTGCGGTCTTCATCTTTCAACTCGAAATTTCCAGCCCCAAATTTCTTAAACCAATTGCGGACTGTCCTAATAGTTGTAGTACCACTCCCGTAAACGGTGCAAATCTCGTCTGCAGTGTCTTTTGCACTATTGCCTTTTTTAAAGCAATGAAGCATAACATGCCGCAAATGCTTCTTTTGGCTCTCCATATTGAACGGTGCAGAAAAAATTTTAAAAGAGACTTTGTCACCAATGGAACGTACTTTGAGAGAGCTCTGGGATGACTGAAACCGATGCCATTAGCGGCTAAGAGATAAGCCTGTGTGTTTATATAAACATAGCCAGTTAAAGTCACTCATAGCGTGACGCGGAAGAAACTTATGGGACACCCTAATATAATATCGTGGAAATTCGATTTTTGTCAATTTAACACTTCTTGGACGCGTAAAATGTAAAATGGGTTTGCACACGTTTTGACACAAATATAGTTCACCGATTTTCCGTTAGGGGCATTTATGGTATTCTAGGCCATATTACCATCAGCGTTGATGGTCAGCGCTTACGGAAGGCTGAGCTGCCAGAACGTATTGGAAGTTTGGTCACGCTGTTGCCACATATATGTATGTACATATGTATTACAATTCTGCCCATCAGAGAAACTTGAATGAATGCGGCTCCGGCCGAGCTTCTGATTCTTACCAAACAGAGAAAAAATCAGCGCCAGCGAGAGGGAAACAGTATCATGAATGAAACAATACATATATACTAATGCGTTCAATCGAAAAGCTTTTACACACAGAAATCACAATGCGTTAATGATTTTATAAAAAGAAAAATGGAAGAAAAAGGAGGTTCAAGAGGAGATACAAACGATTGATGAGACACTATTGTTGTGTGTAACAGTAGAACTTTTTCTATTATGAATGTTATACATACATATGTAGATTTTTTGCTTTGAAATAAATTATGTAAGTGTTGAAAAAGTTGATGTTGGAGAAGCATGTGGCCTCTCTTGCCGTGCTACTCTAATATACATATACCATTTACTTCTTTATGGATGTGTAACAAATTCAATAATATAAATATATATAATTATTATACAATATACAATTATATCTAAATATATAAAATATATGATTATTCTTGTACACGCGGATATAAATGCATTTGTATTATATTGACTATATATTACGTTTTACGTTGAATTTATGTATCTATCAAAAACTTGTAACGGTCGTACCGGCGGTGGGACCGTTGGTTGGAGGCGGGTGCCGGCTCAGTCGGCTGGCCGGGTTCGTTAGGACTGAATGAGGGTTGTTTAGTAACGAGTCAGTGGATATCTGTTTACTAATATCTTTATTAAATCTATCGTATTCTAGCTTACAACTCCTACTACTAATCTTAATTCTACGCGGTTCGCGAAGCGGTGTCTTCGCGACGGTTTCGGCGGTACACGAAGCGGTATCTTCGTGGTGGTTTCGGCGGCGTCACGAAGCGGTATCTTCGTGACGGTTTCGGCGGCTTACGAAGCGGTATCTTCGCAGCGGCACGCGGTTCACGGTGCGAAGCGGTATCTTCGCAGCGTACGGTTTACGGGCTAATTACGCGGTTCATCGGCGGCGCGACAATGGTATCGGTTCGCGGCGGTGCTACGAAGCGGTATCTCCGTAGCGGACGTCTTACTGGCTAACGCTTACAACTACGCGGCTATTTACATCGGCGGTGCGGCGCGACAATGTTTCGGTTCGCGGTCCGGTGTGTCGCTCGGGCGACTCGCATTCGGCGGCAAGGAGAGAGTCCCGCCCTGTAGCTTTCGGCAACCCGGCCACAGGGGAGTCGGAAGGCCTTTGCCCCGATAGCGTTTAGGCAACCCGCGCTATCGGAGGCCTAGGAGGTGGTGTATTCCATCACTTAGGGTACGGCAACCCGTCCTAAGCGTGGCACCGAGGACTGTGTCCCTTAGACCGATCGGCAACCCGTAGTCTAAGCAGTCGTAAGGAGAGGGCGGCGGAAAGGGTACCAAAAAGTGTCGATCCGTGAGGATCTGGATACAGGCGTTCCTCTCTACTATGCCTCTGCGTTACTTCGGTATAGAAGCGTGCGTCACCGGCAGTTCGGTCGGAAGCCGATTTCTGGCTACCGATCCCGCTAATTTATGTGTTGCGGGCTGTCAAAACAATAGCGGGAATCGCGATTCCGGTCGTAGCCCCCTATCGGTCGCGGTCGATACTCGCGCCTAAACCTAGCGCCACGGTTTACCCGTTACAAACTGAATTGTACATCATATTTGAAAAGCATGTAGCATTACCTGAATTTTGTTTCTTTTTGCTTTTGCATTTGAATGTGCTCCAGTAATTAGCTGGTATATTGACATTATTATTTTTCTTTTCTTCTGGACGTAATCATGTGCCATTATCGGTCACAGAATCGCAGAATATTTGCCCGTATGTCTGTGTGGAGCTACAAAATTTTGTTGACAAAGTGGCTACAAATTCGATACAGTATTTTATATATTCGATGATGCTAATATAATAATATGATAACAAAAATATAGCACTGTCTGCTGAAATAAGTTGCGAGGAAATTGGCGGTGTAGGTTATATTGCATCTGTTGCTGTCAAATAGTTACCGCTGCTCAAGGAGGACCATACTCACTAAAAAAACCTCTCCTCAGGAATCTATCGTTGCAAAATCTATAACAAACTTTTCAGTTAAAACAAAAACACCAACATGGATCAGTATTAGTATATCTTACAATTTGCTGTAAACTTACATTATTCAATTGAGATCTTCCTTTGATTATTCGTTGTCCTGTTTTTATTTCATATGTGCTCTTTCGTGATCTTTCGATCCGCGAGTACAATTGCTATTATATGCAATTATCAACCACTAACAAAGTCAGTGGAACTGCACTTTACAGCGCAGCGCGACGTCGAACGTATTTAGTTATTTTTCAATCATTTTCAACCCCTGAATAGGTCAGTGGGTTTACAGCGCCAGGCAAATGCGATTACACGCAATTGTCAACCACTAATAAAGTCAGTGGAACTGCACTTTACAGCGCAGCGCAATGCCGGTCAGTATTAATGTGTCTACTACTTTCCGAGTGAGACCTTTTTCGCTGCTCTAAGCATGCTCTCTCCTCCAGTATAAATTGAGGCTCCCGAATAGGCATACCCCTATTCTACCGGCTATCTACTATCCTTCCGCCAGAACAAGGCACCTTTGTGTTTACATTCCCACTCCTACTAGCTGTGCCGCCGTCGCAGACTTCGATCGCTATTGGCCGAAAATGGTGACGAAGATCGACGGCGATCACACCGAGGCTGACTGAGATAGAATAATGCGTTCGCAACACTGGCGTAGACTCCCAATCAGCCACAGTCTCGTCAAAACAATCCTTCAGTAAGCATCGTGCGATTTTATGTTATACTATTTTTTCTTACTTAATTTAACATTTTATTTTCATTTTAATATTCTTAGTATCAGTTTAGTATTAGTTCAGTGTTAATTTAGTATCATTTTAACATTAGTTTCGTGTTAGTTTAGTGTCAGTTTATTATTAGTTTAGTGTTAATTTAGTATCAGTTTAATATTAGCTTCGTGTTAATTTAGCGTCAGTTTATTATTAGTTCAGTATCAATTTAGTGTTAGTTTAATATTACATATTAACGATTTTTGTTAAATTAAGCATTATAAAAATATTATAGTATTATGCAATCGCATAAGAAGGGTCAAACCGTACATAGTGAAGCACGGAATATTGTACGAAACCTGATAAAAAAGTGTGACGAGGAAGCGAAAGATGGCAAACTTCTCCACCCACTGCAACAACGAAATAAGCGTATTGCGGAGTATTCTGGCTTATCTCGCCGAACTATCCAACGAATTCGGAGAGAAAGTACCGAATCTGGAGAACACACATCATTGGTATCACCAGGGAAGAAACGACCAAGGGGGATTTATAAGAAGTTCCACTGCTGTGAAGAGGATAAAAAAATAATACGTGAAATCATTCACGATTTTTACGTTGTGAAAAAAGAAATTCCAAGCGGACAAAAGTTATTAATCGCAATCCGCGAAAAAATTAATTTCCCATGGGGAAAAACGACGCTATACGGCTTATTAAAAAGCATGGGTTTTGAATGGAGAAAAAGTAAAAGCATCAGAACAATATTAATTGAAAAGCCCAATATTGTAACCTGGAGGGGAATGTATCTTAAAGCAATAAATTGCTATAGAAGAGCAGGAAGAAATATCGTATACTTGGACGAAACGTGGGTGGATAATACCCTTTCATTTGGCAAGTGCTGGCAGAGCAAAGATGAAACGGGGATATTACAAAATACTAGTTCTACCCACCGGCTAATAATTGTTCACGCCGGTGGGAAGAACGGATTTGTAAAAGGTGCCGAATTAATTTTTAAAGCCCGCAGCACCAGTGGCGACTACCATGGGCAAATGAACGCCATTAACTTCGAAAAGTGGACTCAGGAGAAGTTACTACCAAATATTCCACCAAGTACTGTGGTAGTGATGGATAATGCACCTTACCACTCGGTAAAAGTGAACAAGCCACCAACAAAATATGCCACAAAGAAGGAAATGGTAACTTGGCTGCTGAACAATGGAGTGGATTGTTCCGCAGATAAGCCGAAATTTGAATTAATGCAATTAATCAACCAGCACAAACTAGCTGAAACAACATATAAAATAGACCAGATTTTAAAATTCCACGGACACAACGTGTTAAGGCTACCACCATATATGTGCGAATTGAACCCGATAGAGTTAGCGTGGGCTGAAGTAAAAAGGAGGATTAGAGATAAAAATATATCAACGCTTTCCTTCGAAGAATTAAAAAATTTTACAAAGCAAAATATCGAGGACATTACGCCTACTTTATGGGAAGGCTATTGTAAACATGTAGAAGCCCTTGAGACGGAGTATTGGGAAAAGGGGAATTTATTAGAAAATATGATAGACAATTTAACATTAGAAAAAAGAAGCGACACCGAAACAGCTGATTCATGCCGTTCAATCGATTCAGACAAGAGCAGCTCCTCGGAAGATTTGTAATGTAAGAAAACATAAAAATTATGCTTATTTTAATTTTAACATGATTTGTTTTTCTGTAAATCGTAATTATACCAAGTTTATTTAGACAGAAATGAGTTCAAACGAGAAGGATTTATATTATTTTCAATATATACAAATTCATTCCTATAGTTATACATAAATTTTAAGACAATAATGAAGTAGGATTTATGCGAAACCATGTTTAAATTCATTATTATATTACTAGAATCTTACCGAATCAGCGATAATGCATAAACGATAAGAAAGTCATTCTGTTTCTTAATAGCTGATTGGGAGTCTACGCTAGTGCTGCGAACGCATTATTCTATCTCAGTCAGCCTCGGTGTGATCGCCATCGATCTTCGTCACCATTTTCGGCCAATAGCGATCGAAGTCTGCGACGGCGGCACAGCAAGTAGGAGTGGGAATGTAAACACAAAGGTGCCTTCTTCTGGCGGAAGGATAGTACTAATTCCGGTAACATGCACTCTAAATAAAATTGGATTAACTTCGGTTCCATATTATTCTTCCAGAAGTTATCATCCTTATCAATTCGGAGATATTTTAATCCTTTTCGGGTCCACACACAAAATAGACAATACTTTCTACTTGTAATATGCAGTTGTGCCTGCACCTGGTAATAATATTGATGGATTTTGTTCATTGCTGTCCCCATTTCATCCTGAAATATTCGCCGGACCGTTGCACCAGTTTTGATTGCCTCCTCCGGCGATAAATTTTCTGCTGTTTTCGGACATTTGATTTCCACAATGCCCTCTTCATCGATGAGTCCATCCGGTGAAGCTCCCAAGAAGGGTATTGAAGCATCTATGAATAGCCCGCATTCCTGAATTTCGAGGCCAATATTTTTACTTAGTTCTTCACGGGCAATGTATTCACATTCCTTCCCGTATTCCAACGCGGGAGACTAATTAACTTCGGATATACAAATGACTTTACTGCATTTGCGCAGAGTGTGCCACTTCTACGACGGTATACACGTCCAAAATTTTATGCTGTCAAAAGCTTTGATTTATAATTCAACCATCGTGGATTTTTTCCTTGACCGATGGTTTCTTTCTGAACCTCGTTTCTTCTATTTTGCCAATTGTGGAGCATTTGGATCTGGAGATGTTTCTCCTGCTCCATTTCATATACATGTATGGTCGTTTCCTCACACCATTTATGAATTTGATCTGGAACGTCTATTCTCCACGGTTAGAAATTTGAAACATATTCTCTTGATGAAGTCGATAGATGCATTGTTGTTGAGTTAGGCCACATTTACAATCGTAAAAAATCATCGCACGAAAATGTTCACGACAAATGTCCATTTTTTCACTGTATTGATTTCTTGGAAACGCTATTAAAACTAAACTACGCAGCTGACTGTTTTTCTGTCAGTGGTGTTTATCATGAAATGTCAACGTTTAAGAAAATCATATTGAAACATACGGCAAGTACTATTTAGTAGTCATTTCCGGAAATTTTTAGGGTTCCCTAGTACGTATCCGGGTTTTCCGCAGCCGTAGCATGTAATCAGCCCATTGACCTGGCTGGGCTTTGGGCTTTCCGTGTTCTTCTTTTTCCGACATTCTTCGGCCGTATGGCCCCTCCAACTGTAGAAACTGCAGCGGGACTTCTTATCCGTGTTCTTGATATCGTTGGTCGTAGGGATCGTGGTAGTGAGACGTTTTGGAAACCCGCTTTTTGTGGCCAAAATTATTTTAGCGTTATTTCAAGGTTTAACGTTATAGTATAGTAGATTGTTGAAATCGTCTCGGCACCAGCTAGAATATTATAAAGTCAAAAATATGTATTAACATTTTTAAAAAAGAGGTGACCTCAGTATTTTAACAAATATTTTGAAAGTTTTTTATATTGAAATTTATAGAAAAGATAATATTGATCAACTTTTCATAGAAACATATTTTTCCTACATAATCAGAAATGTCTGAAAAACATGCTAACTGTGCTGAGTGGTTTGGAAACCCACATTTTGTGGACAAAATTCAAAATTTCGTAATTGGTGTTTTTGAGGTCGCTGATAACGAATCTGCTACCAGAAATTGAAGGAAAAGAAATTCAGTTAAAAGACGATATGTTTAATATTGGTATCTTCCATGTACGGAAAAAGCGTAATTATTTTGTACGAGGAAAGAGAGAAAAAAGCACCAGCAACTTCTACTATCAGCAACTTCATTGTAATTCTCCTCATCATAAGTCCTTTTTTCCATAGATGTGGATGGCATTGGTTCTGGCTCAACAGACGACGAATATAGCAATGCTAATCTCCAAAACCTCCAAAGGCAATCTCAGCTTTTTTAATGTCAGTTTATGCATCCTGTTTTTTAAATTTATACTTGATATCAAGGGGTTTGTAGTTTCGATTGCTCTGTTAAATATGTCCTCCAGATTTTTAATTCGGCTATTTTTCCTAGCATGGAATTGTCTGTCACGCTTATAAACTTTGTTTCTCGCTTCCGGTGCTTCTTCTCCTAAACATTCTGGTGGCAAAACGCATTTTTCTAGAATTTGTTTGCCATGTATTAATACTTTATGTAGAGTTGGTGACATCGGGTACCATGAATAGTTATCTTTAAATGTTCGGGCAGTTTGATAACAAAAGTGTTCATATTTGTCTATATTTATGGGGAATTCCTTTTAGGAATTAGATTAATGTTTACGCCTGTTATCTGTGATAATATTTCTGCCTGCTGGAACGCTCGACGCGCGGTATTACCGTTATTTATATTACCACTGCCTCCTTGTTTAAGCTTATCTATATTTAAGGCGAATCGTTCCCAAAATAATTGTTGCACTCCTTTTTTTCTACGAAGAAAATTTTATATATCTTGCCGTCTTATTTGCCATTTCTTTATTCCTATTCTGTAAGATATATGAATTACGCATTCGAAGAAACGGATCCATGCATGGAGAGGACTAATTCCACAGTACAGATTGTCCTTTTCCTTTGGGGCGAACGCTTCAGCTTAAAAATCGCTTATCTCCGAAATCAGTTTAGGAGGTGCCGCACAAATAGGACAATGTTGCGACAACGTTTTCGTTACAACATTTAGAACTTTACCATCTATTAGTGTCAAAACTAACTTAATTTTAATTTTTAATATTTTGTCTTTGTGTGCTACACTTAGATCTGATAAATTTTTTACTTCAGAACCGATGTTTTTCTTCTTTCTAAGGATTTCTTCTGCGGTTTCTTTTATGTACTGTAATTTTAAAGACCTGCAAAATCTGACAGAGTTCGGCGTGTTATTGTTCCATACAACAATGTTGTCATTTGTCACAAATCGCAATGAAATTAACGAGGTGACAAAAAGAGAGCAATCTGTCTCACGTACATTTGTGTTTCCTTCAAATCTTTGCTTATGTATAGATTGACCGCTACTGTCGTCAAATCCATAACTAAAAATGATTTCAGTATCAATAACATCATCGTTACTCTTCGCAATTATACTATCTATTACTTCTCTTTGCAGTAATATGATTTTGTTTGTTGTATGTTCCAACAGATTCTGCAAAGGAACTCGAGCAGTAGTTTCCGACACAGTTATCCCTCACGGTTTGCAATTTTCTTTTGCTTCAAGAACAGCATTATATTTTGGATAAATATCGCAATTCCGCATTTTACTCTGTAATCGAACATTCGTTGTACTGTCTTTTGCTAAAGTTGTTATCATACAAAAATGCTAAGTCATCATCAACAGACAGTGGTATCGGATCTTTTTTGGCAGATGACTGCCTGTGTTCGACTTCGATGACTGCCTGTGTTCGCACATTTGTAGCTCGACTTGGACTTTTTCTAGTTTCATTTAGAACAACAGCCAAATCTGTCTTACCTTGTTTGCGTGCTGCTATGTTTGTACCATGCATTATTAAATCTAAGTCTTCTCCTATTCCTTCCACAGGTCTTGACGCTTCTCGCCTCTGCGATCGATTTGATTTCTTCTGTTAAGGTAGACGAGGGCGTCCTACAGATGACGAATCTGTAGCACAATTAACATATCTTTCCACGACGAAATGGCCCTCCAATCATTTCTGCTGTTTTGATCGAAATTTCTGTTCAATCCGGCAAGAATCTTTCTATTTGGTGGATATCTTGGCACAAAACTTGCGAACTCTTGCTTCGATGGATTTTCTGTACTCTATCGAAATATCAACTTCTTCCATCGCATTGAAAATAAAGGTGGAAACTGCAACTCTTTTTTCAATTAAACCTCTTTTGCTGCACCACACTCTGAAGAGTTCTCCACTTTTGAATACTTACCCAGACAAATAAAAACTGTAAGTCCTTTGCGATATCTTTTTGAATAAACCATTTGCGAAAGGCAACTTTTAATACAAGAACAAAAAAATGAAATATCCTTGAGCACCTTTCCGACATTATGTAGGAATTTTAGGAATAAATACAAGTAGTTACTGGTATAACAATATTAAACTCTCTGACAACTCTTCTCACAACTCTGACACTGACACCTCTGACAACTCTGACAACTGTCACGCTCGCGAAGCCGCATGAAGATCTTAAATCATTAAACACACTCGTTCACGCAATCACGCATGAAATGCATATGTTACATCCGGTGCCGTTTCCGGCCTCTTCTTTGGTCCCCCCTGTCGTGATCTCCTTACGCTAGCACATACCGAGGTGCCTGTCGCAAGCGCTGCACCGTCGGCTGTTGCTAACCCGTGTCACGCGGCTTAGGAATTTCGAACACATGAAACAAAATGCAAGGTAGCCGACAACGGAACTTTCCGCTACCCCGAACCGGCTATATGGGCGAAGCGTTCAGCGAGCGAGGGCAGTTCGATTTTTGGGAACGACCAGAGTAGGTCTTAGTTTTGCGACCGGAACCGTAGTTACGAGTGGACCCATTAGAGGCATTCCGTGAGGATAGATTCAATTGGTATTGTGTAGTTAGTTTCCGCAACCCCGTGTGTGAAGACAACCCTGAGTTGACCGCCGAGCTGTGAACCTGGCTTAGCCCCTACACGCCAACGGAGCATCAACACAGGAATCGCCCGAAACAACGAATACCATCCTAGCCGTTTGGTAGAAAGTTGAGATACGGATCTTTGTAATAATGTGTCATGGCCATAAATATTTGAGGATATATTCGTTTGCGTAAATCCTTGTTTTTCCCGTTTTTCGTGAGAAATGTCATTTTTTTAATGTGGATCCGCTTCATGTTCTTCTTCTATCATCGTAGATTGTGGAACGTCCAATTTCTCTAGTACTTCCGGTACCCTGAACGAGACCCGTTTTGTTGACCTTTTCGGTGTTAGTTATATCTTGCCGGATTGTTGTTCTTCAAATACTTCAGGCTCAGAGTCTAGTTCTTGCAGGTAACGTATTTGCGCTTCCGTGAAGTTAGGATAAGAACGGTTTGACGTATTAAAGAGAGGAAGGTCGCTATCATCATTACTACCATTGTCGGTGTTCGGGTCGGGTGATGTTGCGAACGGTCGAGACTCAAGCTGTATATTTTCCAAGTCAGCTATTTGTTCGTTCTGCTCTTCGAGTGTATGAAGAATTTCATCAATATTCTCTTCCATAATTAATGATGGGGGTTCTTCGTAATTAGGCCTTGGTTGTGCTGCCCTTCGAGCCCTTACTCGCTCACCTATCGTTGGTGAGCTCGAACTTGGTTCTTCCTCCCGCGGTAAAATGGGGTACGCTTGTAATATAGGATTACGCGATAAGGCGTCCGCGTTGGCGTTTACCCGTCCGGGTTTGTATACGATTTCATAGTCGTGATCCGCGAGATGAATTCTCCAGCGCGCAAGGCGCAAGACTGGGTTTTTTTTATTGAAAATAGCCATTGTAAGGGTCGATGATCGGTGACCAGTGTAAATTTTTGACCGTATATGTAAGTTCGAAAATAATTGAGCGCGAAAATTATTGCAAGGCATTCCTTTTCAGTAGTTGAGTAATTTTTGTCAGCTTCCGTGAGTACCCTAGATGCGTATGCGATGGGCGGGGTCTTGTCCTATTTTACCTTGACTTAAAATAGCACCGACCGCTATATCTGATGCATCCATGGTGATAATAAAGGGCTTCTCAAAATCCGGGTACCTCAAGACTGGCTCTCCACACAGAACATGTCTGAAGTCCTCGAAGCTTTGTTGGTGTCTATCCGACCAGCTGAATGCCTTCTTTGTGCTTGTCAACTCAGTTAAAGGTTTAGCACGTTTCGATAGCTCTGGTATGAAACATCTGTAGTAATTTACCAAACCTAGGAATTGCTTTACCGTTTTCTTATTTGTTGGAGTTGGAAATTCAGCTACCGCCTTGACCTTTTCCGGATTTGGTTTTACGCCGTCAGGTGTAATAGTATAACCTAAATAGATAACCTTTTGTTTGAAAAACTCCTCTTTATCTGTTTCCAATGTAAGGTTATGTTCCCGAAGTCGATGGAAAAAATTTCTGAGTTTTCTACCATGCTCCTCGATAGTGTCTGAGTAGATTACGTCGTCTAGGTAAACATATAACTCAGTTCCTATTAATCCTTTTAATTCTTCATTCATTAACCTTTGGAAAGTTGCCGGAGCATTTTTTAATCCAAAAGGCATTCGAACGTATTCATAGTGACCCTCTGGAGTGAAAAAAGCCGTTTTTCCGCGATCCTCAGGGGCCATGGGGATTTGATGAAAGCCATTGACCAGATCGAAGACGGAGAAATATTTTGCGCCTCCGAGTCTATCAAGAATGTTTGAGATTCGGGGTAATGGGAACCGGTCGTCAATTGTTTTTGCGTTTAATTTCCTAAAGTCGACCACCATTCGCCAGCGTTTATTTCCTTCCGAATCTGTTTTTTTAGGTACGATCCAAAGGGGCGAATTGTATGGAGATTTTGATGGTTGAATTACCCCTAATTCTTCTAGGTTTAAGACTTGTTTCCGAATTTCTTTCTCTTGATCCCGTGAGAATGGGTATAGTCGAGTGAATACAGGAGTATTGTCTGTTAACGGAATATGGCGCATTGCCGCGTCAGTCTTTCCCAGTGGGTCCCCGGGTATAAAAAATCTATCCGCATGTTCTATTACGATATTTTCGATTAAACTGCGAGATATGCTATCCACATATTTTAGTCGTAGGCATTGCATTATAGCGCTTGATTTTCTCTTAGGAGGCAGTTCTATAATTTTATAATCGCCGAGATCTCCATTTACATCCTCAAGAAGTTGCTCGTCGGAGAGCGGGGTCGGTGGCCTGCCTGTCTCACATTCCGACTCTGCTTAGTCAGCAGTGTCGTAGTCCGCGTTACTACCTAATGCAAGCAGCCCCATCAAATAATCTGGTGTAGCTCTTTTATAATCATTTTGAATTGCTAGTGCCCTTTCTATTTCTTCTATGTTTGAAAAAATTATGGGACTAGCTTGATTTTCTGGTCTAAGGATTGCCATATGATAATATGAAATTAGGGCTCTTTCTTGCAGGAGGTACGAATTTCCTAGGAGGCCCGCGACCTTTTCCGGCAAATTCGGATGATGCGCTACATACAGTATGGTCGAGCTACCGCTTATATAAACACGGACAGCTTCGCGCGTCAGGAGCTCGCCTTTTATACCTTCTACGGTTAATTGTTCCCTGGTTAATCTGGGTATTCCCGGGTCGATAACGCTTGATTTAATCAAATTTAAAGCTGATCCAGAATCAATAATGAATTCTCCTTGTCCATTGATTAGCTCTTCAGCCTTAACATGAATTCGCGGACAAGAGGCGCGGTCTATATCCGCGCATAGTTCTCAGGTTTCGTCTCTTTTTACTATTGAAGAGAGAGCGCGCTCGTTTCGACCCGAGCTTACGATCGAGCGCGGTTGAAGTTTAAATTATCGCGTTCCGATGACCGCCTTCTTACCCTATCAGGTGTACGGTTTCTTTCGCGCAGCAACTCTATTATCTGTGCAAGTTGCTCATCTCGCGCGCCTTCCGGGCGATTTCGCTCCATCTTTCGATCCGTTAAATTGTCTCCCGAATTAAAATTCGTACGCAGTCTGAGACGGGAGTGTCCATTGGGGTGTCTTAAATTCCGATTGTCGTAGCGCATCGCGTCACGTTCCCTCGGCGGTGAATTATAATTATATTCACGTCTACGGTTACGATTCTCAAAGGGAGAGTAATCGCGCTGCCTTATTGGCGTTTGCGTTCCAAATCTGTCCGGTACGCGGTTTCTTCTACTCAGGAGTTCCATTAGGTGTGTAGGTTGGCCATTATCCCTTTGAAATCGCGAATGACTACGGTTTTCTCGTTGAGGAAATCTTTGCGGTCTGTATCGCGCGTACGTAGTATGCGCTACTGGACATTCCTCATATTCCATTTCGCGGCTAGGTTCTCGCCATTCACTCCATCGTCTGTCTTCGTCAAATGGGGCGGGCGTCCGTACGCGGGGAAGGTTCGGTCTCACGTCATAATGCTCCATGTCTAATTGTCTTTCAGCCTCTAATGCAGCTGCGAAAGCATCGTCTAATGTGCGCGGAGGGTCGGCCATTATTAGTCTATAGATTGGTGGGCTTAGTCCGCTTACGAAGGCTTTTCGGACCTTATTCTCGACTGTCTGTCGCCTTCTTTCAGAGCAACTCTCGTAATTATCACGAATACTAGCTTGAAGTTGCGTGTGTAACCGAGTTAGTCTATGTATAAAAGATACTACCGCTTCTCGGGGTTCCATTCTCGACCGCTGTATTTCCGATATTAAACTTTCCGGAGTTCGACAAGGGGCATAATAAAATTTTAAGGTCTTAAGAAGTTCCTCTACATTTCTACAATCCTTCCTAGTTACCAGATTACGGGGGTCTTCTGCCAGTCGAAGTTTGAGATGTTTAAAAAAAATTTCGTCGTTGCCTTGAGGCTTGTACAACAAGGCATACTCTACGGCGGAAGCAAATTCCTCCAGCGAAACGAATTTAGGATCAAAACGTGGGACTCGTTCCACCGTACGATACATTTCCCTAGCTTGCTCACCCATAGATAAGCCACTAAGCGTAGCACTTAAATCAGTGTTTCCTCTTAGTGAGGGAGGGTTAGAAGCAGGAAGAGGAGGTCGGTAAACTGGAGTGTGAGGACAAAGATAATTTTGATATCCCACTTCTGACACCAAATTTGTTACGACCCGACGGGGCGAAAATCTATCCTACACGGCTATACTAATTCTCGCAACCGTTTTGCAAAATTTAGACTCGCGGAGGGTAGCGAACGCGGGTGATAGGTTCGGGCTTGAGTCAAAGCGCTGAAGCGCACCTTGCGTATACTACTGGTAGTTATCAGGAGAGGAGGGAAGGATTACACTGATCAGTACTCGCATCAATTCTGGCGTAACCAATTTATATGTTTTAATGTGAATATTTATGAACAGTTACAATCTTCACATACCGACTCGCTGATTACAAAGGAGGAGGAAGTCTCGTAGGCTCTCACGGCCGAGATGTTGTTGGTCGTACGTGCGGTCTAATCTCGGACGGCTAGGATGGTATTCGTTATCTCGGGCGATTCCTGTGCTGATGTTTGGTTGGCGTGTAGGGGCTAAGCCAGGTCCACAGCTCGGCGGTCAACTCAGGATTGTCTTCACACGCGCGGTTGCGGAAACGAACTACACAATACCCATTGAAAGTATCCTCACGGAATGCCTCTAACGGGTCCACTCGTAGCTACGGTTCCGGTCGCAAAACTAAGACCTACTCTGGTCGTTCCCAAAAATCGAACTGCCCTCGCTCGCTGAACGCTTCGTCCATATAGCCGGTTCGGGGTAGCGGAAAGTTCCGTTGTCGGCTACCTTGCATTTTGTTTCAGGTGTCCGAAATTCCTAAGCCGCGTGACACGGGTTAGCAACAGCCGACAGTGCAGCGCTTGCGACAGGCACCTCGGTATGTAATAGCGCAAGGAGATCACGACAGGGGGGACCAAAGAAGAGGCCGAAAACGGCACCGGATGTAATACATACACTCTTGCCACGTGCCACAATTCGGCCACGCGCCATCCATGCACTCTACGCTCCACGTGCATTCCACGAATCTTTCACGCTTTTCCCTAGAAGCCATTCACGCGATAAGCAGCATCCGCTCAAGATTTACCTTACGTACATCGTTCACTCTTCACAGCGATTTCCAAACATCCTGTCTCATCCAACACTCCGCGACATTCGTGCCTAATGGCCAACCATTCTTATCCTACAATTATGATGTATAATATTTGGTATAATTATAGTGGTCTATACGGGGTGTAACGTAAAAGGTGTAGGAGCCGAAAATTGGAGATTTCTGAGGCGAAACTGAACAACTTTTTCCTTTTCCAAAATGTCGTCTGAGGCTTCGTTTTTGAATAGTTAACGAAAAACGCTGGCCATTCAGAGCGCGCGTAGAGCCCGCGCTCAGAGACGGTCCACGGCGCGTCGTGCTAGGTAGCGACGTTCGACCGGCGCCCCGAATAGTACGCGCCGGTATAGCACGAAGCACTGTCCCGGCCATAGCATCACCTCTTTTACACTGCGGGGATACCTACTTACTGTGGTCAGAATCGGTAGGATGACACAGTGACCTATTTTCGTCGAAACAGGTTCATTTTTAGAGAATCGGGTAAGTCTAATTTTAGTTGGCGAATTTTTTAAAATTTAACGTACGTTGTACTGGATAGACACGTTTGTTAGTCCGTTTTAATACTTTTTTGTTCAATTGATAACGGCAAATTAATTTAATTTAGATTTTAGTTAATTTCTATTAATTATTTTATTAATTATTATTTAATATTGTTTTATAATTATTATTTAATAATTATTTTATTAATTATTATTTTATTAATTATTCTATTAATTATTATGTTAATTTCTATTAATTATTTATATTATTAATTAATAATGAATAATTCAATGTTAATTTTTGCTCCGTGTTATACCGGCAGGTACAGTTCGGGGCGCCGGTCGAACGTCGCTACCTAGCACGCCGCGCCGTGGACCATCCCTGAGTGCGGGCTCTACGCACGCTCTGATTGCTCAGTGTTTTTCGTTAACAATTCAAAAACAAAGCTTCAGAAGACATTTTGGCAACGGAAAAAGTTGTTCAGTTTCGCCTCAGGAATCTCCCATTTCCGGCTCCTACACCTTTTACGTTACACCCTGTATACAGGGTGTAACGCAACCCTCTGCAAATATTTTAAGGGGTGATTCTACAGGCCAAACTAAAGCGAAAATCAAGAGTGGCAATTTTCCGTTTGAGGCTTTGTTTACGAGATATCGATGTTTAAAAAAACGGCGTCCGAACGCCTGCCGATAGGCAATCTGACGCATGAGGCTCGAGTCAAACAGCTGCGTTCAGTGGCAGTCATTCACTACGACGCCGCAGGTACCATGACCTACCGCACCGTGAAATCTGACACTCAGAAGGCACACGCGTTATGATGTATAGCATTCAACCTGCTTACTTGTAAAAATCCACATGGGCATATCGAAACCCGCCCAATGGGATTATCAAGTAAAGAGGGTGACGGCCTTCAATCCATAATTTTCTTCTCAAAAACCAAATACACATGCACTGCGATTGTTCCGTCCGCAAGTGTCTATGCGTACACGCGATTGTCCCGTCCGCGATGGTTCACAATACACCCTTTAACACAGAAACTTGCAGCACACGAAGATCACGATTCCAAGATTTGCACTAAACTTATTATTCCAGGAGATGTTCCTCGTATCCACCACTCGCTTGAATGCAGTGTTTCAATCTCTGACGCAAATCGTGTCACAGTTTTCGGAAGTCTGTTATTATTGTCAGAGAACATCATCATGTAGTCGTATTCCGCAAATGTACACGACCCTTTGGACACTTGGCACCACCACTATCACCGCACGTAACCGATTGTAACAAAAAGTAGTTTTAAAATTGAGATTGCGTATCTAGAAATTGAAATAATCAAGTTCTAAGAATTAGACTTAATTAAAAATCGAGAGTAATAACAATAGAACTAAATACAATATTAAATCTATGCCGAATACTAAAATTCAAAGTACAACTGGAATGTTCAAACCGTTCCGTATTCAACAGCGTACAAACAGCAACTGCCTCGATCGTCTAGAAATAATGTTCAACCGATGCATGCCGAATCGTCTCGAGTCGTCGATAGGGCAAAACTGTTGCCCCTTTCTACGGCCGAAAGAATAACAAATACTTCCAGACACTTTCCGTAGATACGACTCGCGACGATTCTGCACGCATCGGTTGATCGTTATTTCTAGACGATCGAGACAGTTGCTGCTTGTACGACGTTGAATACGGAACGGTTTAAACATTCCAGTTGTACTTTAAGTTTTAGTATTTAATATTGCGTTTATTTCTATTGTTATTACTTTCGTTTTTTAATTTAGTTTGGTTCTTAGAACTTGATTATTTCAATTTCTAGATACATAATGCCAATCTTAAAACTACTATTTCTTGCAATTGATTATGTGCGGTGATAGTGGTACCAGATATCCAATGGTTCGTGTACATTTGCGGAATACGACTACGTGATGATGTTCTCTGAGAATAATAACAGACTTTCGGAAATTGTGACACGACTTGCGTGAAAGAGTTGAACCACTATCTTCAAGCGGATGGTGGACGCGAGGAACATCTCCTGGAATAATAAGTTGAGTGCAAATCGTGGACACTCGCTGATGGGACAGTCGCGTGCACGCATAGACATTCGCGGCCGCGACAATCATGGTGCATGTGTATTTGGTTTTTGAGAAGAAAATTGTTGATTGAAGGCCATCACCCTCTTTACTTGATAATCCCATTGGGTGGGTTTTGATATGCCCATGTGGATTTTTACAAGTAAGCAGGTTGAATGCTATGCAACGTAAAACGTGTATCTTTTTGGGTGTCAGATTACGCGGTGCGGTAGGTCATGGTTTCTCTTCAGTGTAGCGAATGAATGCCACTGAACACAGCTGCCCGTTTTTTCAAACACCGGTATTTTATTAATAAAGCCTCAAATGCGAAATTGTTATTCTTGATTTTCACCTTGTTTTGGCCTGTAGAATCACCCCTTATGCAGAAGGTTGCGTTACACCCTCACAAAAGTGACGGCGATCGTTCAGTAAAGTAAAATTCGAGAAGTGATGTAAAATGACTGACCTGACCGTGGAGTATCAGCTGTTGTGCATCACGTGTTACTCCTTTGCTCAGTGTTTTTCGTTAACTATTTAAAAACGAAGCCTCAAACAACATTTTCGCAAAGGAAAAAGGTGTTCAGAATCATCTCAGCTATCACCCCTTTTCGGCTCTTGAGGTAGTTCTGTGACACCCTGTATGTGAGTAGGATCGTTCCACTGAAACTGCTTCGGGTTGCTGGTAATACGGATGAAAAAAGAATTTCGAGTGCAAAGGGTTAATACAAGAGATAAAATTGCATCTTTTAATGAAAAAAATACAATTCTGGTTTTCATAAGTTGAATCTAATAATTTTGATTGTTTTTTTGCCTTACATGGATGTTTGAATGAATTAAATTTTAATGTAGATGAAGAAGTTTTCAAAGTATTTTTAGAACACCTACATAACTTGAAAACAACACTTCCAATATTTTCTGAAAACTAGTAAAGACGATTCCTGGGTTCGGAATCTATTTTCCGCGACAGCTCAATCAGTAGGCTTAAACGCAAGCGACTATGAAAATGTAATTAATTTAATTAGTGACTCTGATTTTAAACAAAAATACGAAGATCAACCTTTAAATGATTTCTGGACGAGTTTGTCAGAAGAGTACCCCAATTTTTCACAACAAGCTATTATTGTTTTACTTCCGTTTTCTACATCCTATTTATGCGAAGCAGGATTTTCTTATTATGTTGCAACGAAGTCAAAATGCCGGAACAGGCTCGACGCCACACCAGATATTGGAATGCAACTTACCAATATCGTGCCTGTTATCAAGAAGATATATAATTCAAGGACTCAAAATCATCAAAGTCATTAAGTAATTAAAAGTAATTAAGTGCTTTATTTATTAATATTGTTATGTTTATATTATATTATAGTCTTATATTTAAAAATAATTACTAAATAAATAACGTGTTTTAATACAACTTTTTTTTATTTCTCAGTAGTAGGAATATTCCAACTTAAAAAATAAGTTAAGTGTTTCCTTAAAATTTCTGGGTTTGAGAAGTGTCCCATTGCAGAAAGAAAACCGTAATCATCATATTACATCAAAGGAAAGCTTGAAAACTGTTCTGCTGGAGGAATGGAATAAAATAGAGCCTGCTGTGACATCCAGTTTAGTAAATTCCACGCCAAGATGGCTCGAAGCTATTATAAAATCAAAAGGCAACCTGACCTAACCCACAACTATTAAAACATTAAATATTTGGTTTATTTTCACAGTTTAATAATGCATTATTGAACTGTACGAATACTTTAAACGCGCCTATTTTTGTGCATTTACCTGTTTTTGTTTATCTTTTTGTCAATGTTACGCGGAATAAAATTTTGTTTAGGCGAAATCTATTCCCTAAACATCTAAGAATATTTATTAATAATTTTTTCCGAAACCATTTTATACTGACATGGATATGTAAAGCTTTGTTTTTAATTAGTTGCTGCACGAATACTTTCCATACCGACTGCATGTTTATAAAATATCGATGATGGGGAGATCAAACATCGATGTTTTGTCGATGGGATCATATTAGTTCTACTTATCGAAAACTGCACAAATGTGCTATAAAATATTTATCATCTCTTACTTCCTCAGCATCGGAAAGACTATTTTCTAATGTAGGCCTTATACTTTTCCAGCAACGAAATAGGTCGAAAGACAAACTTGTTTCCAAAATGCTTCTTTTACAATCTATTCATATAAAATTTTGGGACTTGTATTATTAATTTTCTAATTTCCTGTGTAGCTATATTTGTAGTTTGAGAGTAAACATTGTTCAAATATTAATGTTGCTAATTCACTATGGTACATTCATTTCGTGTTTTGTTGTGAAATCATCGTTGTCGAAAATCGATGATTACACTGTGCAACAAAACTGAACTTTTCTTTTGCAATGTCCATTAGGTAATCCTTGTAAAGTTTATCATCCTGAATATGAATCCCGAAGCAGAACTGCTACATCACTTACAGTTTTTGAAAGACTTGCACTTTTTTAAAAACAAACGACTTTGCACAAAATAACGCATTGCATGAAAACTAAAAACGATAGAAATTTCCCTTTGACGTTGAAAAATAAAGGGAAGTCTGCCGAATACAACGGTGTATAACTTTGTTATTTTTCGTGCTTTAGATGGTTGTAACTGGCTACCAAAGTTTAAAAATAAGCTAATGCGCGTATTTTCCACTCACTGCTTTTGAATTTAAACGAAACAATAGAGGTCTAGCATAAATTTGCTTCGTAGTGACTGATTTTGTATACTTTTCCACAGAAGAAAACGTTTTTTACTGTGGAAGGACGGAGTAAATATTCATCGGCAACGCGTTCACGGCGCTTTTCCACGATGCGGCCATCGCCCGCGTACACCCGCTTGTCAGGGACGTAGCCACGCGCGACCGACACCGAATGGGGCCACTTGAATGGATACCCGTTTCCTAACAATGTATGTTCCATTTTGTTCATACATTTTTATAATAATCCTGGAATTATAAAGAACTCTTACGAACTGCACTCAGGCTTTCAGTATTTCTACAACAATACATATGATTTATTAATACTGTTGTGCCCGACATTCTAGGATAGCTTACAGCAGTGCATCAGCATAGAAGGTTCTGGAACCGAGATATAAAATTTGCAGAATTGCAAGAGTTGTAGAATCAGCACAACGTGACTGACTGATCACGTTATAGTTGTTGCCGAGTGGACTTCTATGATACCGCGTGACTACTCCTACCAATTTTATCACACCTCATAGCTGATAATAAAACCAATGGGTCTCGCCCAAAAGGGAAACTCGCGATCAAACCATCAACGAATACACAACGTATCCAAGTCAGCTCTGTCCAGTTCAAGAATAGCTGCAATAAACTAAGTATTATTGAACAACGCCTGGTGGATTCCAATCCTTTGTCCGCTCACGAACCCAACTAAGCCAAAATCCCGCAACCGCTCCGAGTCGAACCTCTCGGGGCATAACAATACGTAGACGTTCAGAACAAACAAAACTTCTTATGAATTCACAACATTGTCATTTGTATAATACATAAAATTTACTATAATCATTATTACAGAACAATATTAAATAGTTACAAAAATTTTGTGAATTCATAAGAAGCTTTGTTTGCTTTGAACGACTACGTAATAATAAATCATACGTATTCCACATCAATATGTAGAAATACTAAAAGCAGAGTGCATCTCGTAAGATTTCTTTATAATTCCGCCATTATTACAAGAATATATGAACGAAATGAAACATACATACATTGTTAGAAAACAATTACCCATCGAAGCGGCCTCATTCGATGTCTATCGCACGTGGCTATGCGCCTGACAAGCCGGTATACGCAAGCGATAGCGGCAAAGCGCCGTGAACGCGTTGCCGACTGATACTTTCTCTAGCCGTCCACATAAAAAATCGTTTTCAACAATTTCTCTCGACAGTTTCTTCTTTGGAAAAGTATACAGAATCCGTCACTGTGAAGCAAATTTGTGCTAGAGCTCTAGAGTAGTATCAGTGGATTCTACGTCACACTGATGATTCAGGGGTCGGTCATCCAACAGGTATTACAGATTTAATTTCGTGTTGGATAGTGTTATCGATGTATAGCTAGCAATATCGGTTAACTTATCGAAACGTTACTCAGTCGTCGATTTCGATGATTTTTTTAATATGTTGTGAAAATAACCTTTTTTAACAACTTTTTCGTCTTACAAAGATATCGGACTCTCCTAGTATCCGAGATATTTGCAAAGAAAATTTCGTTACTGCTAAACTGAATCCTGCCCGCACGCGTGCAACTGTGACAGCCGCAAGCATATTCAAGCGTGAATGAGAGCGTAAAGAAAGCTGTACATTTGTCCCCGCGTAATATGTAAACAACATATGTAAAGATAAAGAATAAAGAAGACCGATCGCCGATTAATGTAAACAAACCGCCGAGCGGCAGAGTTTCAGCTACGTCTATGTTCTGTCACAGGTGCACACGTACGGGCAAGATTGAATTTATCAGTAACGAAAATTTCTGGTAAATATCTCGGAAATTATGAGAGTCCGACATTTTTGCAAGAGAACAATATTGTGTAAAACGGTGATTTCTAAATATCCGAATGTCATTTGACCGTTTACCGCAATATCGATGATTTCTGAACATTGCCCATCCCTAAAATAATCTATCATGGGCATATTTGCTATAACAATTAATAGAAATAAAATTAATTAATTGAAATACTTGTGCAAGCGAGTTATTTATGTTTACTGTTTCGTAAAATTGTATTTCTCGAATTAATGTAATATTAGAATTATTCACTACTTAGATATTAAACATTCAATAACCATTGAAGAAACTAACGAAAACGTATTTAATGAAATTTACTTCTATAACGACAATATATGCATTATAACATTAATTGTAAACATGATGACGCAATAGGAAATGCATATAAGAGATTATTGAAACTGTTACCTTTCCTGCCGATGCTTCAAAGAATTCGAAATCACTACAAATTGAGGAACTACACTCCGCAATGTATCTTCTGTGGCGAGACACAGTATAAAAATTAAATTATTAAATAAAACCGGTGCATTTTACACAGACCGACCGAACTCTTCGTAGTCGCGTTCTCAACTGACGGCGATGCGACGCCGCAATGTCTTCAGCCTCGGCAATCGGCAGTCAATAGCCCTCCACTAAAAGTTTAATAATTCTACTATAGTTATTGCAATATTGGCAGGATATTTTAAACTGCTGTCAGTCAAAGATCTATATAGACATTTACACGTAGTAAAAAATGTGGGAACGCTTAATGAATGCGTTGTCATTCAATTATATACAAAGCACGTGATAGACTTTGTGACGTCTGCATCACTTAAGTATACAGGGTGTCCCAGAACTATCGGAAGAGCCGAAGAGGGGCGATAGCTGAGGTGATTCTGAACACCTTTTTCCTTTGCGAAAATGTTGTTTGAGGCTTCGTTTTTAAATGGTTAACGAAAAACATTGACTAATCAGAGCGCACGTAGAGCCCGCGCTCAGTGACGGCGCACGACGCGTCGTGCTAGGTAGCGACGTACGACCGTCGCCCCGAACAGAACGCGCTGGTATAGCACGAAGCAAAAGTTAACGTCGAATTATTCATTATTTATTAATGGAAATTAACTAAAATACAATCGAAACCAATTTGTCGTTATCAGTTGAAGAAAAAAGAATTAGAATCGACTGATTAACGAGTCTATCAAGTACGACGTATGTTACATTTTAAACAATTCACCAACTATTGGAATTAGTCTTACCTGTTTCTCCAGAAATGAACCTGCTTCGACGAAAATGGGTCACTGTCATTCTACCGATCATTCGAAAACGTAACACGAACTACACAACAGCTGATTTTACGATCAGGTCAACGAACTCACTGCACTTGACACAGCTTACTACTTGAACGATAACCGTCACTGGATCATTCTACCGATCCGGATCATTCGAAAACGTAACATGCGGTTCACAACAGCTGACGAACCACGGCCAGGTCGGTCATCTCACTTCACTTCCCGAATTTTACTTTGCTGCACGACCGTTGTAATTTTTACGAGGGCGTAACACAACCTTTTGCAAAAATTTTAGAGGGTGATTCTACGGGCCAAAATAAAGCGAAAATCAAGAACGACAATTTTGCATTTGAGGCTTTGTTAACAAGATACCGGTGTTTGAAAAAGCGGGCAGCTGCGTTCAGTGGCAGTCATTCGCTACATGGAAGAGAAACCATGACCTACCGCACCGTGTAATCTGATACCCAAAAGGCACACGTTTTACGTCGCACAGCATTCAACCTGCTTACTTGTACAAATCCACATGGGCATATCGAAACCCGCCCAATGGGATTATCAAGTAAAAAGGGTGACGGCCTTCAATCCACAATTTTTCACGAGGGATCCAACTACTAACATCCAAATACTATGCGTACACGCGACTGTCCTATCTGCGAGTGTCCACGATTTGCACTAAACTTATTATTCCACTAGAATGCTTAAATCGTTCCGCATCCGACGCCGTACAAGCAGCAACTGTCTCGATCGACTAGAAATAATGATCTACCGATGTATGCCGAATCGTCGGGAGTCGTATTTGCGTCGTCAGCAGAAAAGGGCAACACTGTTATTTTTCTACGCCTGAAAGAATAACAAATGCCGCCGAACGATTTACCTAGACGCGACTCCCGACGATTCGGCATGCATAGGTAGATCATTATTTCTAGTCGATCGAGACAGTTGCTGCTTGTACGGCGTCGGATGCGGAACGATTTAAACATTCTAGTGGAATAATAAGTTTAGTGCAAATCGTGGACACTCGCAGATAGGAAAGTCGCGTGTACGCATAGTATTTGGATGTTAGTAGTTGGATCCCTCGTGAAAAATTGTGGATTGAAGGCCGTCATCCTTTTTACTTGATAATCCCATTGGGCGGGTTTCGATATGCCCATGTGGATTTGTACAAGTAAGCAGGTTGAATGCTGTGCGACGTAAAACGTGTGCCTTTTGGGTATCAGATTACACGGTGCGGTAGGTCATGGTTTCTCTTCCATGTAGCGAATGACTGCCACTGAACGCAGCTGCCCGGTTTTTCAAACACCGGTATCTTGTTAACAAAGCCTCAAATGCAAAATTGTCGTTCTTGATTTTCGCTTTATTTTGGCCCGTAGAATCACCCCCTAAAATTTTTGCAGAAGGTTGTGTTACGCCCTCGTAAAAATTACAACGGTCGTGCAGCGAAGTAAAATTCGGGAAGTGAAGTGAGATGACCGACCTGGCCGTGGATCATCAGCTGTTGTGAACCGCGTGTTACGTTTTCGAATGATCCGGATCGGTAGAATGATCCAGTGACGGTTATCGTTCAAGTGGTAAGCTGTGTCAAGTGCAGTGAGTTCGTTGACCTGATCGTAAAATCAGCTGTTGTGTAGTTCGTGTTACGTTTTCGAATGATCGGTAGAATGACAGTGACCCATTTTCGTCGAAGCAGGTTCATTTCTGGAGAAACAGGTAAGACTAATTCCAATAGTTGGTGAATTGTTTAAAATGTAACATACGTCGTACTTGATAGACTCGTTAATCAGTCGATTCTAATTCTTTTTTCTTCAACTGATAACGACAAATTGGTTTCGATTGTATTTTAGTTAATTTCCATTAATAAATAATGAATAATTCGACGTTAACTTTTGCTTCGTGCTATACCAGCGCGTTCTGTTCGGGGCGACGGTCGTACGTCGCTACCTAGCACGACGCGTCGTGCGCCGTCACTGAGCGCGGGCTCTACGTGCGCTCTGATTAGTCAATGTTTTTCGTTAACCATTTAAAAACGAAGCCTCAAACAACATTTTCGCAAAGGAAAAAGGTGTTCAGAATCACCTCAGCTATCGCCCCTCTTCGGCTCTTCCGATAGTTCTGGGACACCCTGTATAACACACCAACACGGGAAGTATAAAACAAGGAGGTATCCTCAAGCGAGCAAGCGTACAAGGATACTACTAGGCACTGCAGCGCGTGGTGCGATAAATTAGATTACAGGCACTCGAAAGCGCGGCGCGACAATTTAAACACTCGAACGCGCGACAATTCAAAACTTATCAATAGAATACTTTAGGAAACCTGAACTTAAAACCATATAAGGATCTTTCATTCAATTCATAGACAAACTCCAGACCCCGGGAACATTCCCCTTGCTGAAAGAAAACACGAAAACAACGTAAACACACGAAAATGTCGAACGAAATCAAGAGGTCCAGGGTGGTCCTCCATTTTCCTTCTACCCCTACTACTCTGCTTTTTGGGAGTAGAAGACCAGTATACAGGGTGTCCCAGAACTCCCCATAGAGCCGAAAAGGGGTGATAGCTGAGGTGATTCTGAACACCTTTTTCCTTTGTGAAAATGTTGTTTGAGACTTCGTTTTTAAATGGTTAACGAAAAACATTGACCAATCAGAGCGCGCGTAGAGCCCGCGCTCAGCCGCGGGATTGTTGTGCCCGAGCTTGACGCTCGGCCGAGGCCGTGAATGTGAATAAGTTGCTCGGTCTAATAGGAGGCGTTTGCCAAAAGTTATATCGAATAAGGTATAAACAAATTAAGAATAATATCAAATTATTCGTTATTCCTCAAGAAGGAATAAACTAATTAGTCGTTATTTGTGTAGAATCAATGAATCGATTGACTAATAAACCTATCAATTGCAGCCCGCGCTAAATTAAAAAAGATTGACAGAAGATTCAAATTAGACTCACCCATGCATCCATAAATGAACCTGCTTCGACAAAAATGGGTCACTGTGTCATCCTACCGATCCTGACCATTCCAAGTAGGTATCCCGCAGTGCAGGACAGCTGATGTTACGGCCAGGTCAGCGAACTCACTTTATTTGACAAAACTTATTGCCTGCACGGCAACGATCACTGGGTTATTCTACCGATCCTGGCCATTCGAAGAACAAACACATGGTGCAGAACAGCCGATGTCTCGGTTGGAACAGTGAAAGAACTTCGTTTCACAAAATTTCCATCATTGCACGATCACTGTCATTTTACACTTCAAGATTTGAATTTATGAAATCAGTTGTTCCCATTTATGAATAATTGCCACTTATTATCTTTGAACCGTCTCGACTTGGCTTTCTCTACTGCCAAATACGCTTTTGCACGTTCTACAATTTCATCGTCGTGTTCCTGAGCGCGTAATCACTCGCGAACTTCGCGTTTTAGAACTTAACACTTATTTCGTTGGAAGTAAAAACAACAATTACAGCGTCGGAGAGATCTTTACTGCTCGATGTTCGGACTGGTTCTGTCTTGAGAAATTGTGACGCGGTTTGTCACGGTGGATGAGGGCTAGTGCGAAGAATGTTATAAGGGAGAGTTACGGGTTGTCGCGGGGAGCACGCTTTATGGTGAAAAGGCCCTTGAGGCTCACGTGCTGGCCAGCAGAGTTTTCGGTTTCCAGAAAACACGGTCATGGTGAATTTAGTGAAAACATTTTCCAGTCCCCGGAAAAGGTATAGCATTACAAAGAATGTAATAAAAGATGTAGCATCTCGGAGAATGTAACAGTGTTATGAACGCTCAGCAGTGCCTTCCCGGCGACTGGAAAATGACTCCATTATATTCGCCATGGGCGTGCTTCCTGGGAACCGAAAAACTCTAATGGCCAGCACGTGGGCCTCAAGGGCCTTTCACCCTAAAGCGCCCCCCCCCCCCCCGTAAGGACCCGTAACTCTCCCTTATAACGTTTTTCCAGCTAGCCTTCGCCCACCGTTGTAAACCGCGTCATAGTTTCTCAAGACAGAATCGGTCTGAACAACATAGAGTAAAGATCTCTCTGACACTGTAATTGCTGTTTTTACTTCCAACGAAATAAGTGTTAAGTTCTAAAACGCGAAGTTCGCGAGGGATTACGCGCTCAGGAACACGATGATGAAATTTCAGAACGTGGAAAAGCGTATTTGGCAGTAAAATGGGCCAAGTCGAGACCCTTCAAAGTTAATAACAATCAGCCCCTTTCGGGGCCAACAATTATTTAGGAGTGGGAACAACTGATTTCATTAATTCAAATCATGAAGTGTAAAGTGCCAGTGATCGTGCAATGATGGAAATTTTGTGAAACGAAGTTCTTTCACTGTTCCAACCGAGACATCGGCTGTTCTGCACCATGTGTTTGTTCTTCGAATGGCCAGGATCGGTAGAATAGCCCAGTGATCGTTGCCGTGCAGCTAATAAGTTTTGTCAAATAAAGTGAGTTCGCTGACCTGGCCGTAACATCAGCTGTCCTGCACTGCGGGATACCTACTTGGAATGGTCAGGATCGGTAGGATGACACAGTGATCCATTTTCGTCGAAACAGGTTTATTTCTGGATGCATGGGTGAGTCTAATTTGAATCTTCTGTCAATCTTTTTTAACTTAACGCGGGCTGCAATTGATAGGTTTATTAGTCAATCGATTAATTGATTATACACGAATAACGACTAATTTTAAGTTTATTCCTTCTTGAGGAGTAATGAATAATTTGATATTGTTCTTAATTTGCTTATACCTTATTGGATATAACTTTTGGCAAACGCCTCTTATTAGACCGAGCAACTTATTCACATTCACGGCCTCGGCTGAGCGCGGGCTCTACGCGCGCTCTGATTGGTTAACGTTTTTCGTTAACCATTTAAAAACGAAGCCTCAAACAACATTTTCGCAAAGGAAAAAGGTGTGCAGAATCACCTCAGCTATCACCCCTTTTCGGCTCTATGTGGAGTTCTGGGATACCTGTAGACAATCGAGGCAGTTGCAGTTTGTACGTCGTTGAATACGGAATGATTTAAACATTCCAGTTGTACTTTGAATTTTACTATTCGACATAGATTCAATATTGCATTTAGTTATATTATTATTACTCTCGATTTTTAATTTAGTCTAATTCTTAGAACTTGATTATTTCAATTTCTAGATACGCAATCTCAATTTTAAAGCTACTTTTTGCTACAGTCGGTTACGTGCGGTGATGGTGGTGCCAAGTGTGCAAAGGGTCGTGTACATTTGCTGAATACGACTACATGATGATGTTCTCTGACAATAATAACAGACTTCCGAAAACTGTGAGACGACTTGCGTCAAAGATTGAATCACTGCATTCAAGCGAGTGGTGCACACGAGGAACATCCCTGGAATAATTAGTTTAGTGCAAATCGTGGAATCGTGATCCTCGTGTGCTGCAAATTTCTGTTTTAAAGGGCGTATTGTGAACAATCAAGGATGGGACAATCGCATATTTGGTTTTTGGGAACAAAATTGAGTATTGAAGGCTGCCGTCACCCTTTTTCCTTGATAATCTCATTGGGCGGGTTTCGATATGCCCATGTGGATTTTTACAAGTAAGCAGGTTGAATGCTATACATCGTAATGCGTGTGCCTTCTGAGTGCCAGATTTCACGGTGCGGTAGGTTATGGTTCCTGTGGCGTTGTAGCGAATGACTACCACTGAACGCAGCTGTTTAACTCGAGCCTCATGCGTCAGATTGCCCATCGGCAGGCGTTCGAACGCCGTTTTTTTAAACATCGATATCTCGTAAACAAAGCCTCAAACGGAAAATTGCCATTCTTGATTTTCGCTTTATTTTGGCCTGTAGAAGCACCCCTTAAAATATTTGCATACTGTTGCGTTACACCCTGTATATGGAGCGCATTTCCTCCGCAAAGTTAGATATATACAGTTTTTGGAGTTGAGCAGTCTTGTAGTAAGGGAGTTATATACAGTTTTTGCAGTTACGCAGTTATTGCGAGAGTTCTATCAAAAAGTCGTTATAGTCTTGATCAAGTAAGATTTGGTAACCAACATACCTACCTAATAATTAATTTGAAGCGCTTGATCCGAGCGAATTAATTTAATTACCAGATATAACGCGTTCTTGAGTTGAAACCATTGCGCGCACTCCGTGCGACAGTAAAAAAGGGTGAAGTACATGAGCGGTACCTTCAGCGATCAGTATCACTCCTTTAAAATATATGGAGGTAAATTCTAAATTAGTTGTATCCTTCAATACCCTACCTTTTCAATAAACCAGATCAATTTACTTTATCAAGTCAATCAAAAGTAGGAAAGCCCGACAAGGGAAAACAGGTAGTAAAAAGTTAACACTTAAGAAGGAGCGAGAGACAATTCTCTCCCAGTTAACAGCAAACCTAGGACTCGGAAATCCATCGGGGCCAAACCCTGTACAACCTGACGTCATACGGAACTAGTAGCCCTGACCTCAGAGAAGGAATCACTGCCCACTGCAAACATTCCAAGGCCCCCAACACCAATAGAAACATTAAATAACATTGCAAGTATTAAGATTCATAACAGCGAACAAATCCCCAGTAACGTTTTATTAGCATATGTTAACAATTCCCTTACAACGATATACCAGAAACAGTCTGGAACTGGTGTACGCTTATGTAGGACAAAAATTGAATAAACGTAATATTATTATTCATATTCTCTAATTTAATGTTTGAATTTAATGTTGAAATAAAGATTTCGGAAAAATCCTCCTTCCTACAACTTTGAATCCTACACGTGACCGTCTGGTGACGTCACAACTTTCGGTCTGGGCGCTGATTCTTATGCACTTATGCGCTCCTAGCCGCTACTAACCGTTACACCTACATACGCTGCTTCCCCTTGGGCGATGTTGTGACGTCACCAGATAGTCACGTGTAATGATTGACTTTCAAAACTATTTGAAGTTAATGTGTTTTAGCATAGAATATGCTTATTCTGGGGGGAAGCGAAAATTTCTGTAACGCTTTTCTTCTAACGCTTCAGATTAAACGAAAAGTGAAACACTTATGCGTCAAGTGGTAAGACATTCATCGCAGCATTTGAAGGTCGCTGTGAACATTGTTGTGGCATGCGCAAAATGTGAGAACATTGTCTGTAGTTCAACAAGCCTGTAGTTCTTTGTCAATATTCGGTCGCGACTGTGATCATGGGCAGCAAACGATCCGAATTGTTGGCTGTGTTACTTAAAGAAGAGACACTTGAAAAATACTTAACTGTACCTGCTGATTGCAATTTCGAGTCGACGCGAGATGGTCAGATTTCGCTGGATTTTGTTCGGCGTGTTTGTAATAGATCTCGCTAAGTTACAGAGCGCATAGAAACAGCTGTTTCGATTCAGGTTGATCAGATTGAGCCGAGAGAAGATACTGTTCTCGCCGCTGGAAGTAGTGGAACTCTGGATCATGTTTCATCGTCGAATAGTGTGAGCTCTGGTATGGAAGATGTCCGAGCTCCAATCAAATTAGATGAAACGATTGATAAATTTCTAACTGAAGATAGACGCTATAATTTATGGACTGACGAGCACAGTCGATTTTTGAAACAATATGTTCGTGAAGGCATTTTGCGTAAAACTCGAATGGAGAAGAAAACTTCTACTGAGCGAGTGCATCGATTCCGCGAGAAGCGAAAGAGAGAGGAGAGTACACCGATGACATCCACCGAACGCTATCGTAAGTGGCGATTGCGCAGAGAAATGAACAAGGTGATGATGCTCATGGATCGTCGCGCGAAACAACAATTTTGAGCAGCGGCGTAAAACCTGATGGGGTAAAGAGTGGGACTGTTGAGAGTGGTGAGGGCGTGGATATCGAAGGTTTGTGCAGCACGGCTAAAAGGAAGAAAAGTGCTGTGGCTGAGCGTGTGCGAAAATTTTGAGAACAACAGAAAATAGGACGGCAACAGAATGCGGACATGGAAATGTCAATAAGCCACTGAGAGACGAATTCAAGCCGTTGGAGCGACATAAACTCAAGACTGTGGGGTTGGATAAAAGTATTGCATGTTGTGTGTATGATCTGGATTGAGTGAGGATTGCCTGGAACTGTTTGATTGCAAAAGGAATGTTTGGGGCCGAGGTGCAAGAGAAGAGTGTTTGGGCGTCGTGACAGTTTTGTTTAGGAGTACGTGAGAGATAAGAATGAGTCCGAGAATTTTGTGTTTGAATTGTAGAAGATTGTGTGAATGCGTATATTGTATCGGTGAGAGGCTGTGATCTTGTGTGGAAGGACTGAAAGTCTGAGGATGAGCAGAGAGGTGAGCAGTTTTTGAAAGAGTCGCATCAGTGAGAGGTTTAAAAAAGCGTGTCTTAACTATAATACATTATATAATAAATTCAGTTCTTCTGAAATATTGAACTACTTATTACATTTTCCCACAAATTTTGGGGGCCCCTCCAGGATATTCATAAAATAGTAGTCGTGGATTAGTGAGCTACATCCGTTTCAGAAGGACGCTAGTGGATTTTATCGAACACTACAGAGAACAGTTTTAATACAGTGTATTGGAAAAGGAGCGTTGACAGAGTGTGTTAACAAAGCGTGTCAACAAAGAGTTAACAAAAGTGTTAAAAGAGAGTTTTAACAACGTATTTAACGAAGTGTGTTAAAAATTGTGAAGATGAATCCGAGTGATGCAACTGTGTTCGAGTTGAAGGAGAAGTTGAAAGAGTTAGGCTACAGTACAACAGGAAACAAAGCTGAATTAATTCAGCGATTGATGGATGTAGATCCATCAGGCACATGGATCCAGGATATTGTGAGGGCACGCGGAAAAGAGGTACATGCTACCAGTCAGAGGGATGCAGGGCAGACGGGCGCAGCAGAGGTGAATGCAACAGAGGGTAGTACAACGGAGTCAGGTGCAGCAGAGGCAAGTACCATTGGGGTTGACACAGCACAAGCAGATCAGGTTATTATTGAACGAGAACTATATCTTGTCTGGCGGGAGCTGGAATTGCTCAGACATCTTCGTGGTTTGGATGTATCAATTGAAAGACCAGCTGGAGTTGCATCGAGAACGCCGACGCACGGCAGCAATCAACCACCAATCAACCTTACAACGGTAGCTGATTTACTTAGTAACTACAAGGGAGAAGTAGGCGAGTATGAGAACTGGGAGAAGCAGTTAAAAATGATAAGAGGCACATACAAGCTGAACGATGAGCAAGTAAAAATTCTGATAGGCATGCGGCTTAAGGGAAAAGCTCTTGAATGGTTTTATTCAAGACCGGAGCACATCGGTATGTCTGTCAAGGAGCTACTGATGGAGCTAGGAGGCATGTATCATCACCGACAGAATAAAATAGTGTTGCGAAAGCAATTTGAGGAAAGAATATGGAAGAGAAACGAAACATTTCACGAGTATGTTCATGACAAAGTGATCATGGCAAATAAAGTACCAATACCTGATGACGAAATATTGGATTATCTTGTCAACGGGATACCAGATGTTAATTTGAGAGACCAAGCGCGTATTCACAAATTTCGTACGAAGATGGATCTTCTGGAGGCGTTCGAGGATGTGAGCCTGCGGGACAGAGGCCAGGTCAACGCAGCAAGGGGTACGAGGTACAGCAACGAGGGTTACAGCCGACCAGCGAACGAGAGGACCGACAGGATCCAGAGAAAGCAAGAAGCTCGCAGCGACAAACGTTTCTGTTATGTGTGTGGTCTGCCAGATCATATGGCTGACAAGTGTCCGAGTAAGAAAGAAGGTGTAAAGTGTTTCAAGTGTAATGAACGAGGGCATATTGCGTCAAAGTGTACGAAAGGCCAGGTTACTGTCGCAGCGAGTACCACTATACCTGAGGTATCACGTAAGAAAAACGTAAAAGATGTAATAGTAAACGGGCATCAAATTAATGCACTTATCGACACAGGGAGCGATCTCACTGTAATGCGTGCCAAACAGTATATAAATTTGGGTTCTCCTTGTTTGGTACCACGAACTCTTACATTTAATGGGTTAGGTTCAAAGAATGAAACGTTGGGAGAATTTTATGCACAATTAATTGTTGATAACAATAGCTTCATAATCCTTGTACGCGTGGTACCAGATAATATCACGCATCACAATTTAATAATAGGAGCTGATTTTCTAGATACGATTACTCTCAGTGTTAAAAAAGGTGTTCCTACTATTCTTCCCGAAGAAAAAACAAACACAGACGAATCTGATATTCCAGAGATATATCAAATAGACTTGTGTGAAGATCTTGAAAAAGTAGACGTTTCTCACGTACATGATGTCAAATATAAAGAATCCATTAGAAATTTAGTTGAAAATTATAAGCCGGTAAAAACCAAAGAAGTAAATGTGAAAATGTCGATTGTGCTTAAAGATGATGAACCCGTTTACCAAAGAGCGCGACGATTATCTCCCACCGAGCGCGAGGTGGTAAACAAGCAGGTGCAGGAATGGATTGATGAAGGCATAGTACAACCATCGTTATCTGAGTACGCGAGTCCGATCGTGCTCGTAAAGAAAAAGAACGGTTCCACTAGGCTTTGTGTCGATTACAGACAAATCAATAAGAAAATAATTAAGGATCGATATCCGTTACCTCTGATAGAAAACCAATTAGATTCACTGCAGGGCGCGGGATGTTTTAGTACATTAGATCTAAAAACGGTTTCTTCCACGTAGCAATAGAGAGAGACAGTCAGAAGTACACTGCATTTATAGTCCCTGATGGACATTATGAATTTTTAAAAGTTCCGTTTGGTTTGTGTAATTCCCCATCAGTATTTCAAAAGTATATTAACGCTGTTTTTAAAGAATTGATACGCAACAAAGTAGTACTAACGTATCTCGATGATATAATTATACCATCGAAGGGGTATGATGACGGGTTGAAAAATCTTGAAGTCGTGTTGAAGGTAGCTAGTGAAGTTGGGTTACAAATTAATTGGGAAAAGTGCAGCTTATTACAAAGCAGAGTTGAGTTTTTGGGGTACATTATAGAAAATGGGCAGTTACGCCCATCCGAACGTAAAACAGAAGCAGTGAAGAAATTTCCGGAACCAACTAATACGCGACAGGTACAGAGTTTTCTTGGGTTAAGTGGATATTTCAGGAAGTTCATTCCCCATTATTCACTTATAGCGCGACCGTTGTCAGATTTGTTAAAAGCCGATGTAAAGTTCACAATTGCACACCGACGCATGCATGTATGGATTTGGAGCGATTCTTTTGCAAAAGAATGATATAGACGGTGCATTACATCCTATATATTACGCAAGTGGGAAAACCACCGCAGCAGAAAAGAATTATACTAGTTATGAGTTGGAGGTTCTAGCTATAATTAAAGCCCTTAGGAAGTTTAGAGTGTACTTACTAGGCATACCTTTTAAAATTATTACCGATTGCCGCGCGTTTATGTTAACAATGCGCAAAAGAGATTTGTGTGTGCGTGTAGCCAGGTGGGCACTCCTTTTAGAGGAGTTTGATTATGATATTGAACATCGACCAGGAAAGAGCATGTTACATGTAGATGCATTGAGCCGACATGCAATACCTTCTTGTATGGCTATAGACCAAGTCAGAGATGGATTGACGGCACAATTAAAGCAAGCGCAACATAACGATGCGGATGTGTTAAAGATTTTAACGCTTGTGGAGCAGGGTAAAATTAAAGGGTATGAAATTCGAGGAGGTTTACTTTTCAAAGAGATAGACGACGATTATAAGTTAGTAGTACCGAAGCAAATGTGTTCCCAGATAATACGACAAATGCACGAAATAGGACATTTTTCTGTTGGGAAAACTGAAGCACTTCTTAAAAAAGAGTATTGGATTTCTAATGTTAAATCGAAGATAGAAAATATAATCCGAAATTGCGTAACGTGTATCTTAGCTGAAAGAAAGTGTGGTAGACAAGAGGGATATCTAAATCCTATTGACAAAGGCGAAGTGCCGCTTGACACATTCCATGTAGACCATTTAGGGCCGTTACCGTCCACTAAGAAAAGTTATCGCCATATATTCGTCGTGGTAGACTCTTTTTCAAAATTTGTTTGGTTATATGCTACCAAAAGTACAAGTACAGCTGAAGTCATAACGAGACTTCGTAAACAGTCTATAATTTTTGGAAATCCGAGGCGTATTGTTTCTGATCGGGGAACCGCATTCACATCAAAAGAGTTTGGAGAATATTGTAGAGAAGAAAAAATTCAACATATACTTACTACAACTGGTATACCAACATCTAACGGGCAAGTCGAACGCGTGAATCGTACGTTAATACCGTTGTTAACAAAATTATGTAATTCAGAGAAAGGAGATTGGTATAAATATCTAGATAAGGCACAGCAATTTTTGAATATTACAGTGCATCGCAGTATTGGCGTATCACCGTTTGAATTGTTATTTGGGACGCGCGCACGATTCAAAGACGATCCAGATGTTAGGGATGCGTTAGAAGAAGAATGGATTAATATGTTTGAGAGTGACCGGAATGATTTAAGAATACAGGCGAAGAAAAGCATAGCGCGAGTACAAGCGGAAAATAGGAAATCGTATAATAGGAAAAGGAAGGATGCGCAAATTTACAATGTGAATGATTTAGTAGCGATAAGGCGTACGCAACAAGGTCCAGGCCTAAAATTTGCGAATAAGTATTTTGGACCTTATAATGTAATAAAAGTGATGCGTAACAATCGATATATTGTAGAACGGGTTGGTGAGCACGAAGGTCCGTTGCAAACTTCGACTGCGGCAGATTACATGAAGCCGTGGATGAGTGTGGAGAACGATATGTCTGATAATGAGTGTGAAGATTAAAATTCCTAGTACATTCGAGGGCGAATGTCTATTCAGGATGGCCGAGTGTGGGGTTGGATAAAAGTATTGCATGTTGTGTGTATGATCTGGATTGAGTGAGGATTGCCTGGAACTGTTTGATTGCAAAAGGAATGTTTGGGGCCGAGGTGCAAGAGAAGAGTGTTTGGGCGTCGTGACAGTTTTGTTTAGGAGTACGTGAGAGATAAGAATGAGTCCGAGAATTTTGTGTTTGAATTGTAGAAGATTGTGTGAATGCGTATATTGTATCGGTGAGAGGCTGTGATCTTGTGTGGAAGGACTGAAAGTCTGAGGATGAGCAGAGAGGTGAGCAGTTTTTGAAAGAGTCGCATCAGTGAGAGGTTTAAAAAAGCGTGTCTTAACTATAATACATTATATAATAAATTCAGTTCTTCTGAAATATTGAACTACTTATTACATTTTCCCACAAGACCATCGCCGAAAAGTGCGTTTCATTCTTCGATGCTGTTTCTGACGGCAGTTTAACGCACACGACCATCAAAGTGCAGAGCTTAAATGCTCATGCCCATGATCTGGCTACGGATTTGGTGCTGCGATAGGCGTAGATCCTGGCGTTAACTGAAACTTGGATGGTAAACGATCAACAGATTTATGTCCGTGGATTTCGTAACATCTGTCAGTTCAAGAGAAGCAACGTACGCGTTGGTGGTGTTGCGCTCTATGAGAACAAGAACAGTTCCTTAAAAGCCGAAAAGCACCCGTTTGTGCTGCGAACGCAGATGACTGATGTCCATGATCCCGTCGGGGATATTTGCGCTGCCGAAGCTGAAATCCAAGGAAAGTCTGTTCTGGTGGTAGCGTTCTACATCACACCAGGAACGCCTTTGCAGAACACCAAAGATTTCTTCGAGATGAATCTCGTCTAGTACTGTCCGAAGGTCGTCGATGTGATGGAATCTCTGCAAAGACGCGGTTGCCGGGATATACCCATCATAATGTCCGGAGATTTGAACGTGGACTTGCAAACCAAGGATGGTGGATCGTTAGTCAAGTTTATGTCGGACGTTCGATTGTTGAAGCAACGCTGGCAAGTTCTAGTGCGAAAAAAGTCGTTGGTGACGAAAGCGCAAGAAAGGCGAGCAAAAAATCAACCGTATCTAGGTTTACCGGGGCTACCGAGTGCAGTGACGTGGAAGTTTCAATCACCGAGTGTGAATTCGAACTAAACGGTGTCAACTGCAGTGAGGGAGTGTTGTGTTCTAAATCCAGTAATACAACAAGAGAGGAAATCAACATGGCGACCTCCGAAAATCAAACGGACGGGATCCAGCGCAGAAGTGACTCTGGACATCAGAAGGAAAGACGGCTGAGCGGAAGCAGCAGCAGCGGGCACAGCAGTGCCATCTCGCGAGGCGGCGACAGGCCGGACCGTGGATGGAGAGGTGTCGCAACCATGGCGGACAAAGGGCGAAAGGGCACCAAAAAGGAGGTGAGGAAGTCCGACAACAGGGATAACAGAGGATAGAATATGACATGCCCTCTCATTTTAACACTAAACGATTCCAGAGCAGGTAGAATCGTATGAACGAAGCATGCGCCTATTCACTAATTCCATGTCACACACGCTCTTATTCTTTAACAATTATTTTAATAATTAGGAAAATCGAGTTAGCAGATGTGTGGAAACACCCGCGATATAACAGTTCTCACGTACTTACTTTTAAAATACCACTTACGGAAGCCTTACGAATGAAACATACGGAATTAACGGAAGCACGGAATCATTTTTTAATAACCTAAAAACTGTAAATTTCGAGTTATGTCATTGTTACAACAAATGATCGACATGTATGTTTTGCGCGATTACTGCTACTATAGTTCATAAGTTATAAAGCATATACGGGATATTTACTTGTTCATTAAACTATGCATGTGAATGAAAGTATGTATACATAACGCGGTAGGAAGTGAGGAACCATTAGATTTTCTATTCTTCTACTTAAAAAACGTCACTCTTCACTTACCGTCAAGATTTACGACTTCACACCTCCCTCTCGGTGTCCGATTTCTCGGTGAGCGCGGCGACTTCAAACAAAGAAGGGGGAATAACCGTTGCCTTATTTCGAAGCAGAAAGTCGTGCCTTATTTCGAGACATTACTGTAATGATTGGGTGGTCGGCAGCGAGGGTGGATCCCCTCGACGCAAGGCCGTTGAAATGTTACCGATGTCTCGAAAAGGGACATACACGGGAACAATGTAACGCGGAGACAGATAGGACAGGCCTTGTGCTACGTATGTCGAGAGCCGGGACACCGCGCTAGCGCGTGCAACAACCGGCCGAGCTGCACAATATGCAAGGCGGCTGGCAGACCGAGCGACCACAGTGTCACGGGACAATCCCTCAATAAAAGTTCAAGACGCGAAAGCGATTTTATTTCTGTAACGCGCAACGCTCGTAGTTCCGTAGGAGCATGCGTATATACAGGGCGTAACGTAAAAGGTGTAGGAGCCGGAAATGGGAGATTCCTGAGGCGAAACTGAACAACTTTTTCCTTTGCCAAAATGTCGTCTGAAGCTTCGTTTTTGAATTGTTAACGAAAAACACTGAGCAATCAGAGCGCGCGTAGAGCCCGCGCTCAGGGACGGTCCACAGCGCGGCGTGCTAGGTAGCGACGTTCGACCGGTGCCCCGAATAGTACGCGCCGGTATAGCACGAAGCAAAAGTTAACATCGAATTATTCATTATTAATTAATGGAAATTAACTAAAATCTAAATGAAATTAATTTGCCGTTATCAATTGAACAAAAAAGTATTAGAACGGACTAACTAATGTGAAGACATTTTCCAGTCGCCGGAAAAGGTATAGCATTACAAAGGATGTAGTAAAAGACATCTAACAGTGTCGTGAACTGTCCGCAGCGCTTTCCCAGCGACTAGAAAGTGTCTTCATTAAATTCGCCACGGCCGTGGTTCCTGGGAACCGAAAAACTCTGCTGGCCAGCACATGGGCCTCAAGGGCCTTTTCACCATAAAACGCGCTCCCCGCGACGACCCGTAACTCTCCCTTATAACATTCTTCGAACTACACCCCTTATCCACCGTTGAAAGGCGCGTCACAATTGCTCAAGACAGAATTAGTCCGAACGCCCAGCAGTAGAGATCTCCCCGAAACTGTAATTACTGTTTTTACTTTGAATAATATCGGAGTTAACTTCTAAGACGCAAAGCTCGTGAGTTACTACCCGCTCGGGAACAAGACAACAAAATTGCCGAACGTGAAAAAGTGTATTTAGCAGTAGCATCGGCCATATCGAGCCCTTTCAAAGTTAAAAACAATCGGCCCCTTTCGGGGCAACCAATTATTCATACGTGGGAACAACTTATTCCGTAAATTCAAATCTTGAAGAACAAAGTGACAGTGATCGTGCAATGATGGAGATTTTGTGAAACGAAGTTCTTTCACTGTTCCAACCGAGACATCGGCTCTTGTGCACCATGTGTTTGTTCTTCGAGTGGCCAGGATCGGTAGAATAACCCAGCGATAGTTGCCGTGCAGGTAGTAGGTGTTGTCAAATAAAGTGAGTTCGCTGACCTGGCCGTAACATGTGTAAAAAAGACATGGGATGAAATACAGCCCAAAACATTAAAAAAATTAATACACAGTATGCCAAATCGTTTACTGGAAGTAATTAAAGCCAAAGGGTATCAAACTGCTTATTAAATGTTTTTTTATTGTTATTTATAGAATTATAATTTACTTTACAAACATTGTCAACTTACTTTCCGATGGACGTTAATTAGAAAATATTTGTTAATGCTATTGTTACTCAAATGAACATAATTATTAAGATGACGTTATTTACTTAACACCCGAATAAATTAATTTTTGTTAATATTTCGCATTTTGTTTATTTTTATTGTGTCCTTTTACCGCTATTTTATAAAAATGATAAGTGTCAACTTAAATACCGACGCGACTGTATGCCGTTGGAGAAGTTTTGGAGGAGATGTTTTAAGCACGAAAATATACCTATTCTGTTCAGTCCATATAATACAATCAATGCTAGCGAGATATATCCTGCGATTCTAATTGCCGAATATGTTGTTTCAGTAATTGTTTTAATACGGTGTTGAGACTTATAATTTTCAAGTTGTTCGTTCATTTTGTTGAGTTCGCTTTGATAGTCGTTGAAATTTGGAGTAACCTTTGATACTATAGGAATTTGTGTGTCTAAAATCTTGAAGTCTTCTAACGTAAAATTGACTTGCATTGTATATGATGAGATTCGGATGTTAGTTTCAAATGTGGTTCCTCCAATTTTCATTACATTAGATGTATAGAGAATTATACAATCGGTGTTGCTTTTCATGAGTGAAGCCTTTTGTAGTATTATTCGTGATTCAGTTTCGCAAAAGGTGTGTAGGGTGATATTTTTTTCTGGTATTATGATATAACTATTGGGTACATACAATGGTATGAAAGTTATTATGTCAATGTTAAAAATTGCTGTAGGGCAGTTCGTGTAATCCGTATTTCCAGAGAATCGCTTAGCACAGCCGTGCATCGGGAGGTGTTGCGTGGGTTGCGTCCTTCTACAGATAGTCCCCAAGGGGGTGTCTCTACAGAGAGTTTGTACATATAATTCGTCGATCGCGATAAACTGTTCGGAGCGTTCTAATACAATGTCGTAGTGGGATTCGTGGTCCTACCGTCGATGAGTACAGACGTGTTTACGGTTTCGTTCGCGTGTGCCAATCATAACCTATTAGTGCAGTGCCCCTCGGGGCCACGCCGCGAGTGTAAGTGTAACACAAGAACCCCAGTGGACGCACACACACACCAACAAAAATGCAACCAACAAAAGATTACCAAAGAAACGAAGCTTCTGAATACAAGGGCTCGCTTTCCATCAATACCACCGGAAAAGTACAGGCCAGTAACAACACTACTGCATCAGCAAAATCATACGCGAACGCCATTAAATCAGAGTCCTTTCCCACTAAAGATCAAGCGGTAATTCTCCCAGCAGTGGACGGTATCACTATTAAAGATTATGCTTATGCTGTAGGAAAAATAACAGGCCCGAAAGCAATCAGATTTATATATAGAATTTCTAATGGTAGAATTTGCGTCTGTCTAGACAAAAAAGAAACAGTTGCCAGCCTCACGGATAACTTCAAGTCAATAACAATCAACAATACCAAAATAGACATAAGACCCATGGTAACACCAGCGGAACGTATCATCCTTTCAAATGTCTCACCTGTAATACCGAACAAGTCGATCGAAGATTTTTTTAAAGAGAACGACATACGAATCTGCTCCAAAATAACACCCTTAAAAGCTGGATTAACAGATGCCGAGTACTCCCATATCTTGAGTTTCAGAAGGCAGGTATACATCAATCCGGAAGACGCCAAAAAGATACCCGACTCATTCACGATCACCTATGACAACACAGTTTACCGAATATTCACTACCACTGATAAACTCAACTGCTTTCTATGTAAACAGGAGGGTCATATTGCCAGGCAATGTCCCAACAATCCTGAACCAAGCGATAGTAACACAACAATAAACGACACCATTACAACTATAAACCAAACCTTGCCGGCAAGCACACCCATTCAAACTCTGTATCCATCAACTAACAAAGAAGCCACCCTGGAAACCGAACAAGTAGAAATAATCCCAATGACATGTACTCCTACCCAAATCACGGAACCAACATTAACTAAAGAAACCGGAATGGAAATGGATTCAATGGGGGAAAGACCAACTACAACTGGTATCAAAAGGCCACTATCAACAACTTCATCAGAAACACCACTTGAGTCAACGGATTGCGACGAAACGAAATTCAAAACACCAATATTACCCTCCGCCACAAAAATAAAAAACACAACCAACAACAAAAAAAGACTGGTACGCCCCATATCACCTGTCCTGTCACCTAAAAATCTAGAAGAAATGCTTGAACCAGCAAAAGGCGAAATTGAAAGTCCCCAAAATAATTTTACCCTCAACTATCATCAACTAAAAAGCTTCTTAGAAAACGCATTCGGAGCTCCAAACCGAAATCAAATCGCCCTCGACTACACAGAAGATATACCTGGATTAACACTAATGCTAACTACAATTTATCCCCTACTAAAAGAACGAAGTATAAAAAACAGAATTCATAGATTATGTAAAAAACTAGACAAACAACCACCCCCCCCCCCAAAGAAGCTGGGCATCTGATTTGGACTCTGACTCTTCCTAGAATTACTTAGCGTGCCTGTCACTCTTTACAACCTTATACTAATAATAATATATTAAGATGAAAAATATCCTTCAGTGGAATACTAATGGTTTCTTTATCCGTCTAGAAAGAATCCAACTACTGATTGAAAACTATAAGCCCATTGCTTTCTGCATTCAAGAAACCAATTTTATAAATAATACCACTGGTCCACTGAAAAATTACCAATGCTTCGCTAAAAATCGCACGGTCTCCAGTCATGCCAGCGGGGGGGTTGCTATTTACGTTAAAAATGAAATTACTTCCAACGAAATCCATCTTGGAACAAATATTGAAGCAGTTGCCATCCAAATGAGCTGCCCAGTCAAACTATGCTTATGCAATATCTATCTCCCCAACAGCCTTGATTTTCAAATAAACGAAATTAACGACCTCATATTGCAACTACCGAAACCGTTTTTACTAGTTGGCGATTTTAACAGTCACAATACTCTATGGGGTTCTACTAAGAGTGACCACCGTGGACATAAAATATGTTCGATATTAGAAAGTGCTGACCTTACTCTTCTCAACACAAAGCAACACACACATTTTAGTATTGCAAACGGTACCTTCAGTTGCATCGACCTATCAATTAGCAAGTACTAGCTATGCCCATAATCTCGAATGGACTATAATAGACGATTTACATGACAGCAACCACTTTCCAATCTGTATTCAACTAAAAAACATCTCAAAGAAGCATGGCATACACTCGTTCAGGCCAAGATGGAAATTCAAGAAAGCTAATTGGGAGTTATACAAGGAACGGATAGCGACGTATATACAAGAATCTAAGATCTCGACGAAGATGAATGAAATTGACACTGTAACCGAATTATTCTCCAATCTTATTATCAAAGCAGCAAATGAAATCAAACCTCTCCGCCAAAGAACCATAATCCCGTCCCCTGGTGGAACGACCAATGCAAAGAAGCCGTGCGGAAATCAAAACAAGCCTTTAACCGTTACAAACGACACAACTCAGAAGAAAATAAAATACAATTTAAAAGGCTCCGGGCAGCCGCCAGGAAAATAATTAAAGAAAGCAAAAGGAACAGCTGGAGCAACTTTGTCTCAACCTTAACTACTAACACCAAGGCCAAAGAAATTTGGAACAAAATCAATGCGATCAGAGGCAACCGGAAGGCCTGTCACACACAATTTATTACCAATAACCGCAACGATATTATAACTAACCCGCAAGAAATCGCAGACATCCTAGCATCAACTTTCGCAAAAAACTCCAGCTCTGAGAACTACTCTGAAGAATTTAAACAATACAAACTAGAGCAAGAGGGGAAAGAAATCGTTGAAATTAATAACCCTAAGTATCTATACCTCAACGCCCCTATCTCAGCAAGAGAACTCAATGAAGTACTAAAAAATCTCAAAAGCTCCAGCCCAGGGCCCGATAATATTCCCAACGACTTGATTAAAAATTTGCCTACCATCGGCATCAAAACACTCCTAGATATATTCAATACTATATGGCTAAACAATACATTCCCTAAAAAATGGAATGAAGCCATCGTTGTCCCGATCCCCAAACCCGGCAAAGACCCCACCAAACCTGACAGCTACAGACCTATCGCCCTAACTTGTAACATGTGCAAAGCTCTTGAAAAAATTATCAATGCCCGGTTAAGGGGGCAGACTCCTGTGCCGTGAACTGTCTGCGTGCGCTCACACAAGCAACGAAAGTCATGCACGTATACGCGATGAGCGAGAGAGACAATCGGTTTCGTAGATTTCATTTTTCGTCGCGATACTTGCATAAATGAATTTTTTGCGGGTACAGCATGCACGGGTACACTTCACCACAAACGGGTCTGGTCCGTTTAAACTCCAATAAACAGTATACGTTGAGAAAAATGTAAAATTAGAGACTGTAAGCACGAGACAGACACTGCTGTAAACTGGCAAGATGGCTGCCGAAATCACATTTTTCCAAATATCTCACGATTTAATACTTTTTTCACTGATAGCACACCAGACCCGTATTCCTTGAACTAGTACAATATCGTGGAAATTCGATTTTCGTCAATTTAACACTTCTTGGAGGCGTAAAATGTAAAATGGATTTGCACACGTTTTGACACAAATATAGTTCACCGATTTTCCGTTAGGGGCATGTATGGCCCATCAGCGTTGATGGTAACACAGGGCAGTCGGTAAATGTAATCTAAAATTTGTCAGCGCGAACGGAAGGCTGAGTTGCCAGAATGTATTGAAAGTTTGGTCACGCTGTTGCCACATACAGGGTGTCCCAGAACTACCTCAAGAGCCGAAAAGGGGTGATAGCTGAGGTGATTCTGAACACCTTTTTCCTTTGCGAAAATGTTGTTTGAGGCTTCGTTTTTAAATAGTTAACGAAAAACA